>JARYGA010027335.1:0-69114 GCA_030545235.1 Helianthus tuberosus
AGGTTTGTTACTTTCATTAATCCTTGATTTTTCTGCCGATTACTGGCATCTTACGGATGATTATGAATCTACGTGATCTTATTTGTTGTTTTTAATGCAACCTTTAGATCCTAATAAGTGGACTTTCTAAAATCTCGTCTATCCAACGGATGTTTTGATATTTCATTTATACAAGGTCTCCAAAGGAGCCACCTTGATACTTATATAACAGCTATTATAGAAAAGCTTATCTTAAGGTGAGATGGTCATTCCAACCATTGCTCAAAATTAATCTTAAGGAATAGCTAATCCTTACAGTTAGTCGAACAAATCGACGATCCTGGGTAGTTGATGGCGATTCTTAATCGTTGTCTAAATAGGGTTGCGGTATATAATGCATAAGCAAGATGAACCGTCTTTCCTAGTCAACTATACCGAACTCTCAGGATATTGAGTTAGGCTATATGAATCCATATCTTAAAACTTACTTAACCGAGGTTTTCGATTTTACCAATAATGGTACTAGCTGTCTTGGAGATTTCATAATAATGCAGCCCTAAATGGGATATAAACCTTAACTCTACCTGCTTCTCAGGGGTAAACAGGGTAATCTTAGGAGAAGACAATCAGGATACAAGGAGGTTACAGAGATTTTCCATATCTCAAGCTCCAGTTCATCCATCATTGCTTGTGTCAAATAAGTGACATATTTATGTTATAAGTCCACGGATTCCTTAATCGGGAATATTTATTTGGACAATTCTATTATGGATATCTTCTTTGAATACCATTAGCTGACTTTAGTACTCTATAACCATTGGAATATCTTTGTGGTCCCATGCATTAAACCTCCATACTGATCAGGCATGGAAGCAATCTATGGAACATATTAAGATATACCAATCCTCATATGGCGCTGATGCGTGTGAAGTGTTATATATATTAGGTGTATATTTTAAGCCCCTTTAACACTTATTTTTAGCCAAGTTTTAATTTATAAAACACGATATTTTACTAACACTAAACACACATATGGGCAAGTGTACCCATCGTGAGCGTAGTATAGTGTTGGCAAGATACCGAGGTCGTCCAAGGACACAAGAGCTTTTAGTACCGGTTTATCCTCAACGTCTAATCAAAATAAAAAGTTTAGAAAAATGTTTTAAACTAAGAAAAATAAAAACTAACTAAAATGCTGAAAATAAAAATAAAAATAAAAACAGATAGACAAGATGAATCACTTGGTTCCGACTCGTATCTAGTATAACCTTTGATTATTTCCGCACTTTTGCACATGATTAAGAGATTATCTTAGTTATTGTAGTAGGCCCCTCTTTTGAAGGTGACGTTACCCTCACCCCAGTAGTTTGAGTCAGTAAGGATACAATCCTAAAAGGGTGGATTATTGGAAGATAATGAATTAAGTTATTAATGCAATATTATGGTAGGCCCCTCTTTTGGAGGTGACGTTACCCTCGACTAAGTAGTCTGAGTCAGCAGGGATACAGTCCTAAATAGTCGGGTTATAGTATTAATAGTAGTTAACTTATGAGGGGATCAAAGAGTTTGGACCTCCGCCATCCAATACCGTGAAGTATTGAGGGAGGTCCTACTAAATTTGACCCAGGTCCATTGCAGGACCTCTAAACGCTGAACAATGGCAAGACCTTTACCAAACCGTTCCCTTAACCCCCGACCAGGTAGCCAACATACCTCCATATAGACCGTGGATATATGAATGGTGAAAATCTTTTATTTTATATAGACAGTAAAATAATTTCAAGACACCACGGACAAACGATAAAGAAAGATCACCTTCAACATAAGCAACTAGTTATTAAAGTCATTAATACGAAACCAAATAAAAAGTGCAAAAGATTAGAAATAAAAAGTATTGCACTAGACACTTTGTCTTCACCAAGTGATGTAAGAGACTTAGGCAAACATGGCCTTGATTGTCAATAACTCTTACGATCAATCTTCGATCCCGAGACGACTCACACACTCTACGATGGACAATGGATGATGGTGGTGGATGATGGTGTTATGGTGGTGGTGGGTGGTGGGTGAAGTGTGAGAGAGGTGGTGTGCCAAGGGATGGTTTGAGCTTGAGCCAAGCACATCTATTTATAGGCTGAACAGAAGCTCAGGCACGGCCTCGTGTCCAGTGGGCATGGCCCCGTGTCCACATCCTTCTCTTTCTTCATTAAATGCAGCTTTGTCTTATTAGTTGACCACGCCCCCGTGTCCGCTGAGCACGACCCCGTGGTGCAGAAGAATCTTTGTACTATGCAGATTTGCTGGATTGTGCGAATCTTATAGTTGACCACGGCCCCGTGTCCGCTGAGCACGGCCCCGTGGTGGGCAATAGAAGCTTCTACCACTTTGTCTTTTCTGCTGACACTTGGGCACGCCCCCGTGCTGGCTGAGCACGGGGCGTGTTCAGTCTTCTGTCTTCTTGTTTTGCTTGGGAAGATGCTGTCGTGGGGTCGGGCATGTCACGTCTTGTTCCTTTTCTTGTATTTATGTTACATTTTGATGTCTTTTTGCTTCTTTTGTTAATTTGAGCTCATTTAATCCTGAAAATACAAAAGGAAGACAAAATCACACTTTTTCCAACATTAGTACTAAAATGGGTTAGTTTTATGCCTCATTTGATGAAATTTATATGTTAATATTTGAACACATCAAATACCCCCACACTTGAATCTTTGCTTGTCCTCAAGCAAAACTCTTTAATTTGTGGCTATTACACACCCAAATGGAATGGGTAGAGAAGAAGGTTTTTGGGCTTGTCGTAGAGTGTCGGGATTTCCAAGATTCTTTATTTAATTTAATTTTTATTTATTTACAATCCTATTCGTCATGATTTATTTATAACTTTTCATAAGATAAATTACTTATTAGGGCATAACATGCCTTTGTAAAATTCTATTTAAATACAAGTTCACATACCTCACGGGGATCACTCAACACTCGGCCGAAAATGTATTTTTTGTGGATCACTCGAGAGCGGCATGGAACTTACTCCTACCATAGGCTTGCCAAGCAATCAATCCTCCTCCTTTTTAACTTATATACCTTTGTAAATATCAAGAGGACTTTGTGGGTTAAGGGTTAGGCTTGGGTTAAAGGTAGGTGGTTGGGTTGGTGGTTAGTGGTTAGTAGAAAAAGGGCGAAAAGCGTAACAAGTGTCGGTTTTCGTGTGACTTTCTATTTTTGTAACTTTTATTTTTGATGAAGCTATTTATTCAAACAAAGTTATTTTTGATGAACTTGTTTGTTTATTTTCTTTTGCTTCATCATCAACAACAAATTTTTTTTTTTCAAAAGTCATATAAAGAACCGAACTTGTTACTAAAACAAAGGGGTAAAAATGAAAAAGGTTTTGGTGGGTAAAAAGGGTGTTTGGTTTGGGTTATGAAATGAAAAGGTTTAGGCTCAAAGGGGCTAACTAGGGGGATTTTGGGTAGGTGGTAAAAAAAAAGAAAAATAATGGTGTAGAAATAAAAGGGTTAGTCCTAATGCCTCCATCATTTACTTACTCGGGTTTAAGTTGGTAAGGACCTGGAATGTATCGTCATGGCAAGTTCTAGAGTCGTAAGAACCAAGCGGCTATTCACACAAGAAACGAAAATGAGCATTTAGTCAAATGATATGTAAGTGTTTGCTCAATAAAGGCTCAAAACTCACTTTTGTGGGAATAGGTTTTTATGTGATCAAGTATATATAATTAAATTTTTAACTAAGTTTGTCATGCCTTTTCATAATTTTCTTATGTTGGTTCTTTTTATCACGACGCTATCGGTTGTAAATTCATAAAAATATAACCTTTTTAAGAACTTGAATTTCCCGAATTAAACTTAGACAAGTGAAAATAATGAAAATTTTTGGAAAAAAAATTTGGGGTGATTAGCGGTTCCAATAGAGTTTTGTGTAAGGCTTGTATTTAGGACTTGCAAGTTTCAAGGTTTTAGCATCCCCCCCACACTTAAATTACACATTGTCCTCAATGTGTCCCAAAAATAAGTTTTTAGGTTGATTTAATGTGTAAAAATGTGTGAAAAGCAAAAATTTTGTGTTACTGGCAGCTTGGACACGACCCCGTGTTGAGTGAACACGACCCCGTGTTCAGGTGCCAGTAACGAAAACTTACAGAAGGTGAACACGGGGGCGTGTTGAGTGGACACGACCCCGTGTCTGTCAAGGTCTGCAGAATTAAAACAAACAGCAGGTTCAGGGGTGTGGGCACGGGGGCGTGTCGGCTGGACACGACCCCGTGTGGACAGTCTGCAAAGTTGAAAAACAGGTTTCTTTCTTCGTTTTTCCAGTCCCGGCTTTAAGAGTACTAATGCTTAGTACTTTAAGCCTCGTATGTACCTGCTTAATCAATAAACACTCCACCAAAACATAGCAAATATCCTACTTTTACCAAAGTTAACATCCATGTCAAAGTTAAAAAAAATAATAAATGCAGAAAATAAAAGGAGTTAGGGAAAAGTAAATTGTTCAACACTTGGCACGCAGGCCAACAATTGTTCAAGATTAAAAAGGGTTAACCTGGGGAGTCATCAACCAACCGCTTCCTCCTCTGCTCCTCTCGCCTACTCCATAGCATCGTCATCATCATCATCGTCATCATCCCCTCCATGGCATGCAATGTGGTCTCGTATGTATCCAACATCGTCTTGGATCTCGGATAGGTTTCTCTCGATAGCTCCGACGCGGTGGTAGGTGTTGCTCGCCATGTTATAGGTGTTCCTAGTGTACATAAGGTTTTCCTGCAACAAATCATGCAAACTTTGAAAGTTAGGAAAACCGCCTCCCGAGGAGGATGATTGGCCCGGATCACCGTGGGGTTGGTATTGGTACTGATGATGTTGCGGAGCTTGGAGGACAAGCGCTTCTTGCGGGTTCCATGCATGACCTTGCATCCTTTGAAAGGTTACCGTCCCGTCTTCCGCCTCATAAATCAGGTTCATTGAGCGGCATATGTGAATATCCACCGTACCCGACCATGGGCTTCTCTCAAATGACCTAGGTATGTAGGCGAAGTGCTTGAAGAGACGGTACACCCATCCCCCAAAGAAAATAGGAGTCGGTGCACTAGCAAGGCGGTTGTGATGCATGTTTCGGAGCATGAGGAACGGAACATCGAGCGGCCTGCGGTTGTGGATGCAGTGGAGGACAACCAAATCTCTTAACCCAACGACGCCACTACTGTCATGCCTTTGGCTAAGAGAGTAGCCGAGGAGCCTATGAATGTATCTGTATAGCGGATCCCTCAGCTTTGTACTCTTAGTGCTGCTCGGATTGTAGAACCCCTCTCCAATCTGAGCCCACATGGCTTGGCGTTCGTTGTCACCTATCTCTCTCATTCCCCCAGTATTTTCTTCGTTTCCCGCATCCTCTTCCGCATACAACCCGATAATCGACCCAAATTGTGCCATAGAGATCGAATACTTCGTTCCGCCACATCAGAAAGCTACCCCGTCATTGTCGAACGGGTCGCACCTCGAGTTGAATGTGAAAGTGCTATAGAATTCCAACGTGCATTCGTGGATGGAACGGAGCCGAGTTGTTAGGGCGACTCTGAGCAGTCCCGTGACAATGTTGTTGAAACGGTCAATTTGATTCACCATGGTTAGCAAGTCCATGCAAGCTTGCCTCGGGTATTCCTCTGGCCTTGTTTGAAGAATTTCGTATCGAGCTCTTGCATCGAGCTCATTGGCGTTAAATCTTGTGAACTTCCTGGCCATCTGCAAGAATACACCAAAAGTTAGCACGAAACAGAGATATTTTCGGACAAAAATGCAAACAGCGGGCTGGACACGACCCTGTGTTCAGCGGACACGGCCCCGTGTCCAGGGGTCTGTTACTCAAAAATCCCATTTTTCGACCCGGTTTCGAAGACTTGAAAATTTTTGGTCCAATAGGTGCGGTTTCCCCCGAAAATGAAACCCTAAGCATCGTTTTCCCCAAAATATCCCGTTTACCCTATCAATTTTATCTTTTTCGGTTCAAGAACAAGGGTTTGGGGTTTTTGTGCAAAAATGGATGAATCTATGAACAATACAAGTGTATCTACTTCCCTTAACACTAATCTAACTAAATGCAAACAGATCTAAACAAAAATTTGAGGTTCGATCCGGATGAACTTCAAGAACCCTAGATTTTTCCCCAAATTTTTGGTGTTTTAACTACATGCAAGTAACTAATCTAACTACTAAAAGTGATAGAATCATACCTTGATGTTGTTAGAGCGATAGGAGACGTTGAAATTCTGCGAAAAATCGCCTGAAACCGGAGCTCTTTCGGGGAAACGGGGCGTGTGGAATGAAGTAACTGTTTTGAAAAAGGGGATTTATCCCGACTGCAGCGCGGACACGGCCCCGTGTCCAGCGGACACGGCCTCGTGCCGAGCGCAGTTTTGAAATTTTTTTTATTTTTTTATTTTTTTTAAGTGCTCGTGTGAGTGCCCTCTTTTTCCCATAAGCTATGGTTAGAAAACTTACCGCTTTATTTTGTTGTCTCAATCGTTCGTAACTTACCAGGCATGATGTTATTATTCTTCCACCGTTTGAAGCGAGATCTCTTCTCCTTCATCCTCAATGAATCCTTGATAGAGTTTCAGCCGTTGGCCATTGACTTTAAATGGGGGCCCATTTCGAGATTTAATTTCTACTGCACCGTGTGGGAAAATATGGGTGATGGAAAAAGGTCCTGACCACCTAGACTTTAATTTACCAGGAAATAATCGAAGTCGTGAATTAAACAAAAGAACTAGATCTCCTACCCGAAATTCATTAGGTTTAATATGTTTGTCATGCAAATTTTTCATTATTTCCTTATAAATTTCAGAGTTTGAGTATGCATAATTCTTAAGCTCGTCTAATTCATTTAATTGACAAAATCGATTTTTACCGGAAAATTCTAAATCTAAGTTTACATTTTTGATTGCCCAGTAGGCTTTGTGTGCAATTTCTACTGGCAAATGACAACTTTTTCCATAGACTAGCTTATACGGGGTTGTACCTATTGTTGTTTTATAAGCAGTTCGAAAAGCCGATAAAGCATCGTCTAATTTATCTGCCCATTCCTTTTTATTTAACCCTATGGTTTTTTCGAGTATTCGTTTTAAATCTCTATTAGTCACTTCGGCTTGTCCGTTTGTTTGAGGGTGATATGATGTTGAGACCCGGTGATAGACCCCATATCTTGTTAAATTTTTTTCGAGTTGATGGTTGCAAAAATGGGTACCTCTATCACTTATTAATGCTTTAGGTGTGCCAAAACGAGAGAATAATTTTTTCAGAAATCTTACCACAACTCTTCCATCATTTGTCGGAAGTGCCTCGGCCTCGGCCCATTTAGACAAATAGTCTACTGCCACAAGTATATATTTGTTTCCTTTCGATGGTGGGAAAGGTCCCATAAAGTCGAGTCCCCACACATCAAAAATTTCACAAACAAGAATGCCATTTTGTGGCATTTCGTTTTTGGAAGAAATATTACCTGTTCTTTGGCAAGCATCACATGTCTTGACAAGACTTTGGGCGTCTTTGTAAATGGTTGGCCAATAAAATCCTGAATCAAATACCTTTCGTGCGGTACTAGTGGCACCATGATGCCCTCCGTAAGGACCTTCATGACAATGGCGAAGAATTCTTCGTGATTCCCTACCATGTACGCATCGTCGAACGAGTTGGTCGGCGCACATTTTGAAAAGATATGGATCTTCCCAAAAATAGTGTTTCACATTGGCAAAGAATTTTTTTCTTTGATAATGTGACCATCCTTTTGTGACTATACCGCTAGCTAGGTAGTTAGCATAGTCGGCGTACCATGGTTCTTCCTTATATTCCACCATTTCCAGGGACTCAGTTGGAAATTTTTCGTTGATTTGCTCGTCCCTGGTTGCCTCTAAAGCTGGGTCTTCTAAGCGCGAAAGATGATCTGCTGCGGTATTTTCTGCTCCTCTTTTGTCTCTGATTTCAATGTCAAATTCTTGGAGGAGTAGAATCCACCTAATCAAACGTGGTTTTGCGTCATGCTTCTTGAAGAGATATCGAATGGCTGCATGATCTGTATAGACTATAGTTTTAGAAAGAACAAGATAAGAACGAAATTTATCAAAGGCAAATACCACAGCTAGTAATTCTTTTTCAGTTGTTGTGTATTTTTCTTGTGCATCATTAAGTGTTTTACTAGCATAATAGATTGGGTGGAAATGCTTTTCTTTTCTTTGTCCCAAGACAGCTCCAACTGCAAAGTCACTAGCATCACACATGATTTCGAAAGGAAATTTCCAATCAGGCGCTATCATGATAGGTGCATTGACTAACATTTCCTTTAGGGTTAGAAATGCTTGATTGCAATCCTTGTCAAAGATGAATGGGGCATCTTTTTCAAGTAATTTCGTTAGAGGCCTTGAGATTTTTGAAAAGTCTTTGATAAACCGTCTATAAAATCCGGCATGCCCTAGGAAACTTCTGATAGCTCTTACGGAGGATGGAGGTGGTAATCTAGAAATGGTATCTATTTTGGCTCGATCCACCTCCATTCCTTCGCTCGAGATCTTGTGACCGAGTACTATTCCCTCCGTTACCATGAAATGGCATTTTTCCCAATTAAGGGCGAGGTTAGTTTCCTCACATCGGGATAGCATTCGTTCAAGGTTATCGAGGCATTGGTGTATGAATCCCCAAAGATAGAAAAGTCATCCATGAAGACTTCCATTGTCTTTTCTATCATGTCATGGAAGATGGCTACCATGCAAGGTTGGAATGTTGCTGGGGCATTACATAGACCAAACGGCATGCGTCGATAAGCAAAAGTTCCATAGGGACATGTGAAAGTTGTTTTTTCTTGGTCTTCGGGTGCTATCGGGATTTGAAAGTAACCTGAAAAACCATCCAAGAAACAATAAAATTTATGACCGGATAATCTTTCTAACATTTGATCAATGAAGGGCAAAGGAAAGTGGTATTTTCTTGTTGCTTCGTTTAATCGTCTATAATCTATACATACTCTCCATCCTGTGACGGTTCTCGTTGGTATTAATTCATTTTTTTCGTTAGTTATTACCGTCATTCCTCCTTTCTTTGGAACTACTTGGACGGGACTCACCCAAGGACTATCGGAGATAGGATAGATAAGTCCGGCGTCAAGTAGTTTGATGACTTCGTTTTTAACCACTTCTTGAACATTTGGATTTACTCGATGTTGTGGTTGTATGACCGATTTGTAGTCATCATTCATCAAAATTTTGTGTGTGCACATAGAAGGACTAATTCCTTTTATGTCTACAAGTTTCCAAGCTATTGCATTTTTATGTTTTTTCAAAAGACTAATTAATTTTTCTTTTTCTAAGCTATCTAATTTAGACTAAATAATTACAGGTAAATTTCCCTCTTTGTCCAGAAAAAGCATATTCCAAACCTTTTGGAAGTTCTTTGAGCTCAAGTGGTGGGTCTTTAGGAGACTCCTTATTTGGTTGCTCATTTCGATCAAGAACTTTAAAAGTTTGTTCTATGGCGACCTCTTCTTCAACAAAGTGGTCAATCTCTTCACTTGTATAGGGTGGTTCATCTTCATCTTCAATTAGGGGGTCATTATTGCTGAATGGATATTTCATTGATCGTTCAAGATCGACACTTCTTTTAAATGCCCCTAATTGAAGAGGTAGATTGTTGAACTTCCGGTTTTTCAAAGCTTCGTGAGTTTTTACAAATGGTCGCCCCAACACTAGAGGAGCGTCATCGAGGATGACAAAGTCGGTCGGGATTACCATTTGATTTGTTTGAACCAAGACATCTTCAACTATACCGATTGATTTTATTACTTTCCGATTGGATAGAAAAATGGGTATTTGAAGTGGAGAAAAATCACTAATACTTAATTTTTCGAAAATGTAATTAGGCATTATGTTAACACAAAGATCTTTATCGATCGTAACGTTACTAATAAATGAATTTTGAAAGAAACATGGAACCGGTGTAATGTTAATTTCAAAGGGGTCTTCTTTTATTAGCGAAGTTTGATCATTAGTTAACTTAACACTTACCGTTTCATCAATTTTAGTGTTAGTGTTTAACTCTTTTAAAAACTTAGCATGAGTGGGTACTAAACAATGATTTTCAAAAGAAGGTGGCAAGAGATTAATTTCTTCCAAATTAGACTCTTCTTGAATTTTAACGTCGTCGGTCTCACCTATTTCGTTGTTTAACTCATGTGTCGGTTTTTCACTTATTTGTTCTTCCATTTTTACATTTCCAGTTATCTCTTCCTTTTTTAATTCTTCTCTTGCGCGGGACTCCTCTTCCCTTGCGCGAGATTATCTTATACATCGATCGATAACTCTAATGTGTTCTAATATCCTATCGGTCACTTCGGTTATAGAAAAAGAATCGGGATTTTCTAAGCTTGAATCCGGTTGTTCGACCCTTTGTTCCTCATAATACCCATATGAAGTCGATGGTTCGCACCATTGTTCTTCATTGTAAGCATATGATGGATAAGGTTCGTAATTTTGTTCTTCATAATACTCATATGAGGTGGGTTGTT
The DNA here is from genome assembly GCA_030545235.1 of Helianthus tuberosus. Lineage (NCBI taxonomy): Eukaryota > Viridiplantae > Streptophyta > Magnoliopsida > Asterales > Asteraceae > Helianthus > Helianthus tuberosus. The sequence continues at coordinate 10,546 of JARYGA010027335.1, forward strand.
CACGCCAAGGTTCCTCATAATAAGCATACGAAGGTGGTGGCTCATATCTTGGTTCCTCAAAGTATGAGTACGAAGGCTCATACCTTGGCTCATCAAAATATGAGTATGAGGGAGGAGGTTCATACCTTTGGTCTTCATAGGATGTGTATGAAGTTGGTGGCTCGTACCTGGGCTCCTCATAGTAGGTGTACGAATTGGATGGTTGATATGAGTGATTATTTTGAACCGAGGGTAAGTTACGACAATTAGTGCAATAATTACCCCTATAATCATCCTCCTCATAGGTGTAGTTGTAACCTCCTGAGTATTGATCCATAAGAATCACTCAGCAGACCACAACTGAGTCTCGAGATCAGAAAACAAAAAATAAAAACGGAAACAAAGGCTGGACACGGCCCTGTGTTCAGTGGACACGGTCCCGTATTCAGGATCTGTATCTGGGCGTTTTAATTAAATTTACTGATTTTGTTGAGCACGGGGCGTGTTCAGTGAGCACGGCCCGTGTTCAAGCTTCTGTTACTGGATGTTTTTATGAAAATGTGCAGCACGGCCCCGTGTTCAGCGAACACGGCCCCGTGTACAGGTTACTGTAAATGCAAAACTAAACTAAAATGCAGAAAAAATATGAGCGCGTTTTAAAAAGGTTTTGAAAAACTGATTAGGCCGTCGATTTTAAGCTTTCTTAAAATCCTTGTGTCCCCGGCAACGGCGCCAAAAACTTGATGCGTGTGAAGTGTTATATATATTAGGTGTATATTTTAAGTCCCTTTAACACTTATTTTTAGCCAAGTTTTAAATTTATAAAACACGATATTTTACTAACACTAAACACACATATGGGCAAGTGCACCCATAGTGAGCGTAGTATAGTGTTGGTAAGATACCGAGGTCGTCCAAGGACACAAGAGCTTTTTGTACCGGTTTATCCTCAATGTCTAATCAAAATTAAAAGTTTAGAAAAATGTTTTAAACTAAGAAAAATAAAAACTAACTAAAATGCTGAAAATAAAAATAAAAATAAAAACAGATAGACAAGATGAATCACTTGGTTCCGACTCGTATCTAGTATAACCTTTGATTATTTCCGCACTTTTGCACATGATTAAGAGATTATCTTAGTTATTGTAGTAGGCCCCTCTTTTGAAGGTGACGTTACCCTCACCCCAGTAGTTTGAGTCAGCAAGGATACAATCCTAAAAGGGTGGATTATTGGAAGATAATGAATTAAGTTATTAATGCAATATTATGGTAGGCCCCTCTTTTGGAGGTGACGTTACCCTCGACTAAGTAGTCTGAGTCAGCAGGGATACAGTCCTAAATAGCCGGGTTATAGTATTAATAGTAGTTAACTTATGAGGGGATCAAAGAGTTTGGACCCCCGCCATCCAATACCGTGAAGTATTGAAGGAGGTCCTACTAAATTTGACCCAGGTCCATTGCAGGACCTCTAAACGCTGAACAATGGCAAGACCTTTACCAAACCGTTCCCTTAACCCCCGACCAGGTAGCCAACATACCTCCATATAGACCGTGGAGATATGAATGGGGAAAATCTTTTATTTTATATAGACAGTAAAATAATTTCAAGACACCACGGACAAACGATAAAGAAAGATCACCTTCAACATAAGCAACTAGTTATTAAAGTCATTAATACGAAACCAAATAAAAAGTGCAAAAGATTAGAAATAAAAAGTATTGCACTAGACACTTTGTCTTCACCAAGTGATGTAAGAGACTTAGGCAAACATGGCCTTGATTGTCAAGAACTCTTACGATCAATCTTGGATCCCGAGACGACTCACACACTCTACGATGGACAGTGGATGATGGTGTTATGGTGGTGGTGGGTGGTGGGTGGTGGGTGAAGTGTGAGAGAGGTGGTGTGCCAAGGGATGGTTTGAGCTTGAGCCAAGCACATCTATTTATAGGCTGAACAGAAGCTCAGGCACGGCCTCGTGTCCAGTGGGCACGGCCCCGTGTCCACATCCTTCTCTTTCTTCATTAAATGCAGCTTTGTCTTATTAGTTGACCACGCCCCCGTGTCCGCTGAGCACGACCCCGTGGTGCAGAAGAATCTTTGTACTATGCAGATTTGCTGGAATGTGCGAATCTTATAGTTGACCACGGCCCCGTGTCCGCTGAGCACGGCCCCGTGGTGGGCAATAGAAGCTTCTACCACTTTGTCTTTTCTGCTGACACTTGGGCACGCCCCCGTGCTGGCTGAGCACGGGGCGTGTTCAGTCTTCTGTCTTCTTGTTTTGCTTGGGAAGATGCTGTCGTGGGGTCGGGCATGTCACGTCTTGTTCCTTTTCTTGTATTTATGTTAGATTTTGATGTCTTTTTGCTTCTTTTGTTAATTTGAGCTCATTTAATCCTGAAAATACAAAAGGAAGACAAAAGCACACTTTTTCCAACATTAGTACTAAAAAGGGGTTAGTTTTATGCCTCATTTGATGAAATTTATATGTTAATATTTGAACACATCAGGCGCTGTTATCATGCTATTTGGTATTCGCAATCGTTTAGAGATCAAAGAGATATCAATTTCATTTGAATGCGTTTATCTGGAGAGAGAGTACATTGGAATTTTCTGACTGAAGATTTCTGACCGGAACAGAAGAATAGTCCTGGTGAATTTTCTACCTGTAAGTTTTTCCTTACACTTAATATATATAGGGTTCTTATGAAAAGTTTTAAAAACTTGCTATACTTATATTTTATGAAGGATTTACTGGTATCCGAACCAAAATAAAAACTCTTAGCATTTAAATTACTGCTAAAATGCCAAGGAATGTACCTGATGCCATTATTTATGGACTAGCTCAGGCATTTTAGGCGCTTTCAATTTTAGGCTTTACTTCCTCCGCCGCATTTCCTTTGACAGATTTAGGGCACGTAGTCTTGATGTGGCCTTTCTCATTACAGCCGAAACAGACCGCATTCTTCATGTTTTTGCAGTCCAACGTTTTATGTCCCTTAGACTTGTAGATCCCACAAGCCCTGGGCTGCGATTTGGATTTTGGTTCGAACCTGCATTTCCCATAATGGCGCTTCTTGCAGGTCTCACATACTGGTTTCTGGTCGGACTTTTGTTTGTTCTTTTTCTTAGAACTCTGGGAGTTATCTACCTCCCTTTTCCTTTTTAGTTCATCCTTTGCATCAGAGGCATGAACGAGATCCTCCTTAAGAGTAAGGAAATGTGGTCCTAGATAAAATTTGGACCGAGTAGCATGGGGCTCCTTGAACTTTTTCACAGCCTTCTTCACAGCTTTTCCAACAGCTGCGTCTATCATAGTTTGAAGAACATCTTTGGAAATTCTAAGGTTCACAATTTCAGCATCATTATCATGCGTCGCGTCATCAATGGCACGATTGACCGTTGTCTTATCCGAGTTTGCCATACTCTCTATTGGTTCCTAACACCAATAAAACAGTTTCTTAGTTGAAATCCAACAACTGCTATTTCTCATCCTGATGGCCTTAATATATACTAACCACGGTATCAATAACCTATACAGGCTATTATAGCACTTAACATTCTTAATGAACGTTATTTAAAATATATTAATATTACTTAGCCTAGGTCGCAAAAGACCATCAATGGCATTTAAGATTTGGACCTAGTCCATCACTTTTCTGACAGAGGATCAAAACGTCACATCTGTCTTTATTATATTAAAGAATTTAGGTAGCTTGAAAGCTTGCCATAGGAATATCAGAAAAGAGTGATTCCTATTAGATATAAAATATCCATCTAAGGTTTGTTGGAGCATTTTCTAAAGTATCATCGGCCAATTTCTACCTCGTATTAAATGACCGAAGTCCTAATCAGGCGGAGACAACAGTTCTCTATAGTTATTGTTCAATATTGAATCATATGTGCCAGTATCAAGTAAATTTCTGCATAAACTGCTTGATAAGGAAAGGTACCTGCTATATAGTTATCCTTCTGCACCATTTCCTGGCGTTCATCTGGAAGACTCATACGTTTATTTTCCTGGCCTTTCCCGGCTTCTTTATAAGCTTTGGGTAGTTGGTTTTGATGTACCCCTCCTCGCTACAATTGTAACATGTGGCGTTCTTTAACCCCTTGCAATCTAAGGTTTTGTGACCCTTGGTCTTGCAAATTCCACACAATTTAGCACGTGGGTCGATTGTACATTTTCCAAAATGTTGCTTTTTTCAGTTACTGCATTTGGGTCTGTTATCAGACTGACTCGAGTTCTTCCTAAACTCGGAATCCTTTCCGCGCTCCGAGTTTCCCTTCTTCTTCTTGTTATATCGATGAGAGTTTTCCTCCTCTCTTTCTCTTCTTCCCTCGCCAGAAGCCTTAACAGACTTAATTCTGATTGCATCTAAGGTGAGAGATAAGGATAAGTCCACCGCGGACCTATATGTGGTTGGCCTAGATGCTTTAATATTCCCTTTTATCTCTGGTGCTAGGCCTCCAATGAAACGCGCTATGCGTTTAGGTTCAGGGGTGACTAAATAAGGAACTAGGCGGGACATAGTGTTGAAACTTGTCACATATGTCTGACAATCCAAATTCTCCATGACCAGAGTCAAGAAGTCTGATTCTATCTTTTCTACCTCATGCTGAGGGCAATAGTTTTCCTTGACTAATGCAACAAATTGCTCCCAAGATAAGTTGTAGAGTAGAACCTTTCCCGTGGCTTGGAGCAATGATCTCCACAATGCCAACGCTTCTCCTTTGAATGATTGTGAAACAAATTTCACAATGTCTTGCTCCGCACAACCGCTGATGTCAACAACAGCGTCCATCTCATCGAGCCATATCATGCAATCGATGGCCCTTTTTTCTCCTGTAAAGTCTCTGGGCTTGCAGGAGACGAAATATTTATATGAACAGGTCTTAACTGATGTCTCTTGATGAAACACAGCTTATCTAGATGGAATACTCCTTTGGTTTGACAAGTCATGAATATCGTCCTCCCTTGACTCATGTGTTTTAGGAGGGGGCTTACTACGAGCCATAGATAGAGTCTCAGAGTGGGTATCATTTGATTCATCATACTGTCGATCAAGAGCTCGAGTAACAGCATAATCTATTATTGCCTGTAGTTCTACTCCAGTTACATTAATTCTGGTAGTATCATTGTTCTCCTTCATGTGGCTGTTAACTTCATCTAATCCAGCCATGTAGCTTGATTACTACACAAATATTAACAATGATTTATTCAGAGGTTTTTATAGAATCATCATCTTTGACGATTCATCAACCATGGTAATATAAACCATATTGGTTAACTTGTTAGTTATATTTAATTAGTATTTTCCATTATAATTTATCCTAGTTATAAAACATTAAGGATATTTAAAGTGGCGCAAAAGGCCTAGTCACAATGACAGTTCTAAATTTTATAAGCCATGATTTCAGAGAATTGGGGCATTAAGGTTTGAATCAAGTTCATTACCTTCTCTTGACAGGGAGTTGTAGACTTCAACTGCCTTTGTCTTTTAGGACAATAGATATAGCCCGTGGGCATTTCCCTTCTGAGGGATGGTTCTAACATGATCATCTTCTCAGATGCTATTAGTCGAGATCGTATGGATCCTACCGACTATTATGCTTGGACCTGGTCCAACATTTTTAGACAGGAGGTCAAAGACCACCACTTTCGTTGTCTTATCAGACAACAAGTTTAGCCCGTAGGCACTTCATCACTATCGGATGTTTATAATGTGATCATCTTATAGGATGACACAAGCCATGATTTCTAAGTCACTAGGCTAGATAAGAAAATTGGAAGAATCCAATATAAGGATGACTGTTGTGATTTTATCGAATCACATTTGTCAGGAGTGCTAACACGTTCTTAGGTGTTAACAAGGATCTGAATCCCTTGGGTAGGTTCCACCATCTTGGCCGCGTAGGCTAGGTTTCACCTTTAAGATTCTTTTTAAAAATGCCTACTGGCAGGGAAGGAAGGATATTTATTTTATTCAGGATTTTTATCATAAATCCTAATTTATAAGTTAATAATAGCACAAATGGCCTAGTCGCGTAGACAAGTTTAATTTATAAGCCATGATCATTTGGGATCGAGGCAAATTTATAAGTTAGTAATAGCACAAAAGGCTTAGTCACGTGGACAAGTTTTATTTATAAGCCATGATCGTTTGGGATCGAGGCATTTAGTAATAGCACAAAAGGCTTAGTCACGTGGACATGTTTAATTTATAAGCCATGATCATTTGGGATCGAGGCATTTAGTAATAGCACAAAAGGCTTAGTCACGTGGACAAGTTTAATTTATAAGCCATGATCGTCTGGGATCGAGGCATTTAGGTGTGAATCCAAGTTCATTACTTTTTCTTGACAGAGAGTTGTAGGCTACCACCGTCTTTAGTCTCAGAGGACGTTAATTATAGCCCGTAGGCACTTCCCTTCTAAGGGATGTTATTTCCCATTTATTTCATATTTCATGTTTAGAATGAAAACTTAGTTTAATCAATCCATTATATGAAAATAAAAGTACAGAGTTGCCCTAAGCGGGTCTTTGAAGGGATAATGTGTCCTCGAAGGGACTGAAAGATAAATATGTCCTTATAAGGACTATTAAGGAAATGATCTTCAGCAAAAGGAGTTTCTTCTTCAAGTTATTTCTGAATGCTCTCTCCTTGGATACTCGTTTCATTCTAGCCGCGCTACGAAGCTCAGCATTTCAGGGCTCTAGATTGTGGAGAATTTCTAATACAGTTTCTTCGCTTGGCTACGTATCCAATATATATAAAATTTGGAAGTAAAAATTTCCAGATTAGGATTGAAAGTATTCCTATGTTAAGTCTAGACTCAAAAGGTCAAAGAATGTGCTACTGTGTCATTAAGATTAAACACTAAGGGCTAGTGTTTAATTCACTCAATGTTGGCTCTGATACCAACCTGTCACACCCCGATATTTCCACACTTTACCGGTGGGCCCGGTAGGGGAGTAACGTGACGTGGTTGGTAACATCATAGTCAAACAACACAATATATAAATGCACAGCGGAAGCAAAAGATAAATATATTACATTCCGAATATAAGAAATGTCAAAGTATTACAACGAAAGGTAAAGGATCCACAGACGGATTAATAAAAGAAAACTGCTCAACAGACTTTAGGCATCTAGAACTTGCAAGATTCCCTAATGACGCCTTGAGCTCCCAGCCAATTACGCATAGTACCTGTCACTTAACCTTTTGGAAAATACGTCAGTTTACACTGGTAAATACAATTAACTGACTCATTTTGAAAAGAGTTTAAGAAAATTGATTTGAATGCACGTGGCACAAAATATCTTTTATAATTTGATTAAAATGCACGAGGCAAAATTAATCTTTTATACTTGGGACAATTTTATTAATAAAGATCTTGTATCCGATTTACATGGTTGTCCAACATTTAGGGCCGGTGATTATACAATACAAGCCGGACAAGATTAATCGACACACCACAAATATAATCTCACAAGAAGATACCCTTACGAGTGAGTATACGTTTTACATATGCAACAGGAGGTGTTTTGCCTACACCTTGTGCTTACGTCGTGGCCATTCACTTTTTAAAATGAGCCAAGGATATCCAGGACACGGTCATTAACCCCCAATGTTATTTGTTATCAATCAATACAGATTAAAACGGGATTATGCAATTTAATCATCTCCGATTAAAAGGTTTCTACACCCGACCAAGCGGTATTTTTATAATACCGTATCCCAAGCCCTTATAAGGGAAAATAAGTTAAAAGTATTTACCTGAGCTAGCAATGCAATTTATACTCAGCCGTATATTCTAATCAGCAAGCACAAGTACTTCTACTGGGGCTCTCAATCTGGAACGAAAGTTTTATTAACCTATTAAATTCCTAACGGGTCTTATTTAAGTCGTAACTTAGACCGGTTAGTTTTAAGGAAAGGTTTACGGTTCAAAACGCATGATTAAGCGAAGACCGGAATAGGATTTGATTTAGACCCGACAAGTTTGGAGACTTGTATAATATGGGTAAACTAAACACATTCTGGATTTTGAGATAAAAACGATAACGTTTGACCCGTTTCGGCTAATTTATGCAAATTAGTTACATAAACCGAACCGAACGCGAATAACGCATGACGGGTAAACATGAGAGTCATATACAGGTTTCCTAAGTTAATTATGCCTCAAATATGTCGTGACATCAATAAGATGTCTTTCATTATGCCCAAAACGTATTTAAACACAAACTAGGCCTCGTAGGGGTAGTTTGGTCATTTAAAAGGTTATAAAAGAGTTTAAGTATTTACCTGAGTTGCAGGTCTGGTATAATCAGCGAAAATACTTATTTTGATAAGTTATAACAGTAGGATAAAGTATATATGTGAAATTTATCAATTATAACCAAACTATGCACCGAAGGCCATTTTGGTAATTTCACATAAGCCGTAAAGCTCAAAACTGAAGTCTGAGTTTATCAACCTTTCCTTACTGTTAAAATTTTATAATTTGCCTCAAATATCTGTAGGTATCAACCCTTGTATGTTGAAAATAGTTTTAGTACATACTATGCGTTAAAAACGCTTAAAAAGGCGATTAAAGGCCATTTCCGGGTTCGATACTTAAATCTGATATTTTTATGTTTCTAGGAGGCTTAAAATAATTTATTTATCATATGTGATCAGTAGCAAAAGGTTTGGAGTTGTTTAGATATGTAAAACTTATTTTATGGCCCGTAAGGGCAAAACCGACATTTACCGGATTAAGCCTACGACTATGAGTTATGCTCAGCCTAAAATTAATTAAAAATCTTTAAAATTTCCAAAATAATATATTATATCAGTGGGTAAAGAGTTTGATATCAAAAAGTAGGCTTAACTAGGCTATACGCTAATTACGCCATTTTATTAACATAAAGCTTTCAATTTGCGCTAATGAGCATAACTCTCAATCTACACCTCAAACTGATGTCAAATTTTGTATGCAAGTTTATATATCAGTAATTAAAGTTTCTACTCTTTTACATTTTCAAAAATCACGTTTTAAGGTGATAAGGGCATAATGGTCAACATATGAGCAATTAACGGAATTATGCGTATTAATTGGTTAACTAATGAACCATGGTGTATAATCACAGAGGGCTATACTAGCATGTTACCTGGTCCAAATAAAGCTCTAAGGCATTTCAAAAACATTCTTAAACGGGTCAGAACTGAAAGTCAAAGTGAAAGTCAAACTATGCGACTTTCGGTTCCGAACCGGGTCTAAACAGGAATTTGTCGGGTCGAACATGTTTAGACATGTTCTTACACTAATTACCAAGTTATAATAATGATCAAACAGGTTGCACGCCTTCTAGATTGCTAATTATGCGTTTTATGCTTCTGTTGACTTTTTCGGATTAAGTTTGACCCGACATTTGACCTAGTTAGAGTGGGAATCAGGGGGAACCCTTTTGAGGGTTTATTACCCACATAATTACCAACCTATAAATACTTTTGATTCGACTAATCACTGGACCATTAGTGATTAATCTTAAAGTCAACCGTTAATTACGACGGTTTGACTTTTAAGCTAAAACTAAGCTAAAACTCAATTAAGAAAGGATTAGCAGACTTACAAGGGTCTAATGGTTGATTAGGAAGTCTTGGAATCAGCTTTGGAGTTCCAGAGATGATCAGAAGTGAGTGCAAGAATGTTTGTAACTTGAAGGCCTTATATACTAGTTGTAATCACCATAAAATGTTGACAACTAAGGCTACAAGTGACCACAATTGTCCCACAAGTGTCCCTAGGGTCTAGGAACATTTTAGGGGTCGCCCAATAGTGAGAAATACCAGTGAGATCGGTCAAAATCACGTAAAACAGGTTGCAGTCGGTTTTTCTGCATCTGATGTCCTGATGCGGCCCGCGTAAGGGTGTTGATGGACCTTACGCGGCCCGCATGGCCCTTCTGATCAGACTATACGTTTTTGAGTTGTTGCATCACACCTCTTGGCCCTTCCGAAAGGTCAATTGAGCTAATTACTTGCAATTTGACCCCTTATTATTTACCCACAAGGGCTTTAGGACTTATACCCACTTTGCCAAGTCCCTGGACACTTCCGGTTAACCCGAAAAGTCTTAACTTTCAATGTTTACACTTTAACCCCTCGCACACGAATTTGATCATAACTTTCTCATACGATTACGAAACTTTATGAAATTTATATCGCGCATTCTAGTGAGAATAATTATCAGTTACAAAGCTTCGGGTTTGTCAAAAGGTCATTCAGAGGTACAACTTAAACACGTTGACACATTTAACCCCTGTAGTTTGAAATCTCTCACTTTTAGCTTCGTATGATCCATGATTTATTTGTTTGAAGGTATGAGCATCATGTAGGGTTAATGTACAATATATTTATTCATCGTTGACATTTAGAACTCGTATATTCACATACTTTCCATGATTGTCAACTTTAGTCCTTCTAGAGTTTTATTTCACACGTTCAAGCATATGACACGTGTCAATACATTATAGGACGTGAATTTTCGAGGTGTTACAGCATTCCATGTGTAAACATAACAAACAAGCATTCATTTAGTCACATAATACATGCGGTAATGGTTGCGTTTAAAGTATTGCGTAGTGTGTTCGATGTGATTTTGTATAAGTAACGTACGTAACACCCAAAAGTGCATAAAGAAAAAAAAGGGATCGAGTATACTCACAACGATGATGGATTGAAGGGAGCGCTAGAGAGTGGGTTTAGCCTAAATAGATCGATAGCATAACGATAAGTGACGCACAAAACGATACAAGGTACAAGTGGTTCGGACAGCAGTCCGTTCGGATGGTAGTCCGATCGGATAGCCAGTCGTGCGGTTGGTCATCCGTTCGGACAGTCGTCCGGTCGGATGACTGTTCGAGTGGATTGTTTCCTCCTTTGAGAAGGATGTGTTTGTGTATGAGGGCTTGACTTTTGAAGTTTTCGTTGTAGTATTTAGAAGACATTGAAGTACTTCTGCCTTTCAGGTCGGTCGATCGGACGGTCATTCGATCGGACGGCAACCCGTTCGGTTGGCACTTCAGTGAGAACAAGTTCACAGTAAGGTGTCACTCAATCGGACGGTTGTTCGTTCAGGTGGCATCCTTTCTGCATTGAACATGTTGAAAATTGTTTAAGTGTTGAAGTTCAAATGCCTCATGATTTGGATGGCAGTTCGATCGGTTGGTAGTCCAATCGGATAACAATTCGTTCAACATTCAGACTTCAAGTGTGGGCAAAATGGTTGTGTGGGACCAAGGTGCAAGTCGTACGGGTGGCCAGTCGTTCGGTTGGGTTGTCCGTTCGGACAGCAGTCCGTTCAGACGGCACTCCGTCCTGGTTAACCTGTTCGTTTTACACTTGGGTTGTTTTGATACTTTGTCGTTTTATCGAGATATTTTGATAACGTGTCAAGCAACAGAAACCTCGTCAATACTTAGTGCTCCTGATCGGACAGGAATCACCCAAACCCGATCAGTGGACGGTTCGAGACGACGTTCCATGTTTAACCCGGAATCGATAATCTCGCGGATAGAATATGGATCTTGAACTAACACAACCACCATAATGAGTAGTAAGTCGGCACAAGTTCCGATTCTATCGGTTTTGAGTGCATTGAGTGTAAAAGAGTAGAAAGAAAGTTGGAAAACCATCTTTCAATCCTTTTTCTTGCGAATATGCTTAGATCTATGAAAGATCTTTGTTTGTTTACGTGGAAATCGATTAGATCTAAGTTGTTCTTGGTGGATTGAGGCCAAAACATGAAGTTCTTCAAGAACACATGATGACGTTATCCTAGAACACCTTGAATCTTGATGATTTCACGGTTAAAAGTTAAGATTCAAAAGATAGAAAGGTGTAGGAGTGCGTGAAGATTAAGGAAGTACAAGATTTAGGACGAGATCTTACCGGAATCGCGAGAAATCTGAAGAAAAGTGAGGAAAACGAGCTGGTCGGACGTCAGTTTCCAAAAGTGGAAAGAATGAAAGTGACAAGGGGTATTTATAGGGTTACCCAAAGAGGAAAGGGGCGGGTCGATCGGCTAGGCAGCCTGTCCGATCGGACGGCAGTCCGATCGATCGGCTGGTCGTTCGGCTGGTAGCCTGGTCGATCGGTCTCCTCGTTCAAGTGTTCGGCGCGATGATTTTTTGATGTTTTGATTGCGATTGCGAGCGTTGCGATGCGATGCGATAGATTTTTCCTAGTCAAATTACTTTTAATCCCAACTACTCATATCTTGCACTATCTCTTCTCCACTAATTATCATACCTTTTCGATTGCGATTGAGTTTCGATTGCGTTTCGACTGATTATCACAACATAACGTAAATGCACATGCACAAGTAACACATAACGTAAATGCACATGCGAGTGCGGTTGCGGTTGCGATTCGATGTTGATTAAGCTAGATTGATTAGCGTTTAGTTGACTTTATCGCATTGTTACTTCCTATAGTTTACAGTCGTACATCGATTAAATAGTGAATAACACACGTCGATTATTGTGATTATTGACACTTACTCCACATAATACAACTAAAGCGAAAATAAAATAGACTAACTACAAGTCAAAGAAGTCAAAACAGGAATTGAGCAGGGAGAGGCAGATCGCAATTAGCAATCTTGTCTTCCTTTGACTTCAATCTTGACTTTGACTTCAGAAACACGGGGTGTTACAGACACAATAAACACTTGCAAACTTTGGAAACACTACTAAACAGTGTTTGTATTTTGCACGAGATTTGCCCTCAAGTCATGAGTGACATCCGAACCTTGATGGGGAATTTCTGTATTATGTTCTAGTGGGTCTTGTCTTTTGATAAGCACCGACACTATTAGGGTACGATGTTGTCAAGATAGAGGTGAAACTCATACCTTGGTGACTAGTCCCACTCTCATTGATTTTTATGTCTCGCCAAAGTCTCGAAATTCCCAATCAATTAGGAATGTGAAATGACCAAAAGGGCGAATATCCTAGGCCTAACATCGATGACGTATTTGTTTAACTAAGTCAAGACACGTTGCCTCAATTTGAAAGGGGTTCGGTTCACTTTGGTTAGTCACTGTTCCTCCACCCGGAACAATGCTATGTTTTATGAGCCTATCTTTTATGTTATCTCGATTTTTGCATGTGGTTTTAAACTTGACTCTTCGTTTATTCTGAGACTTTCTACACGAATTGTGCGTATGTCCGTAATCTAAAACTCTAATTAATCTCTCAGAATCAAACTAAGTTTAAGAAGCTTTGTTCATCATGTCAAACTATGTGAGAATCTTGATCGACTATGATACAATGTGAAGCTATCTGATGAATCTATGTGTTATTGTGGTTGTAAAACACTAAACATAACATGGCATAGAAATACGAGACAGAAGTGACATGTCTAAAAAATGGTGGATACACTGCTGGTACTTCCTATATATAAGTGTTTCCGACGTGTTACCAACTTTCGTACCATGTACCATGCGAAACTTAGTGTTTGCAGACCGGGGATGAGATTTTTGAACTCTAAAACCATGGGAAACTACTCGTGTAATTTATGTGTAATCTAGCATAAACTATGTGTAATCTATGTATGTGTTGTTTTGAGTAACAAAATACGAAACGTAGCCTAGCGCCGAAGATGAGGCGGACGTGGCATGTCTGAAGCATGGTGGATACGCTGCTGGTACTTCCTATATACAAGTGTTTCTGGCATGTTACCAAACCTTCGTACCACGCACTAAGTGAAGTTCGTAGTTTTGCGGACTCGGGTTGAAGTTGTTGAATCTATGTGTAAGTCTTGTGAGAATAATGGAATTTAATGTTATGGTTAGCGAAGCACGTCACTGATGACGAGACGGACGTTGCATGATTGAAGCATGGTGGATACGCCGCTGGTACTTCCTATATATAAGTGCTTCCATCATGTTGCCGAACTTTCGTAGCATGTGCCGTGTGGGGATTTGTTGTTTGTGGATTATGGTGAGATGGTTGAACACTAATCCATGTGAATCTATTGGGTTAATCTACGTGAGTATGATAATGATGATGAGTGTGTTGTTATGTTTGGCAATTGCGACACGTAACGTGACACTGAATACGAGGCGGAAGCGATATGCCCAAAGCGTGGTGGATACACCGCTGGTACTTCCTATATATATGCATTTCTGACATATTGCCAAGCTTCGTACAACAGGTCATGCGAAGGTCGTGGGTTTGCGGTGTTAAATCTGTTGGAATCTATGTGAAACTAAAACTCGAATCTTTAAACTACGAGAAACTTGTTGAATCTTGAGTCTTAATCTATCGTGTGTGAATCTATATACTATGAGAGTTTGTGATCTAGACTTATACGATAGATGTCTTCTCGAAAGCTATCCGACACCCTCAAGAGATCCAGGGAGAAGTCTCAGAAAAAGATGATGTCCTTCATGGCCGACTAGATCGCTCGAGTCATGCCAAATATCATCTCTGAGATTCAAGGATCGAACACTCCACCCTCTTCTGTTGACTCTAAGACAGAGAAAGAGAAGCCTACAAAGTTCAGGTACAAGCACTTTGTCTCTTGCAACCCTAAGCCTTTCACGGGCAGTGATGGGGTGACTGCTATGCTGGAATGGTTTGACAACATCGAGGTTACCTTCATTAACAGCGAGTGCCCAGAGCATCTAAAGACTAGGAGTACAACGGGAACGTTTCAAGGTAGAGCTTTAGAGTGGTGGTCGAATGACAGAAACATCTGTTCTAATAAAGAAGCCTATGCTCTTCCATGGGCTGAGGTGCGAGAATTTATGATGCTTGAATTATGCCCTCCTCATGAACAACTGAAGCTTGAAGAAGAGTTCTGGCACTTGAAGCAGATTGGTGATGACAATCTGGCTTATACTACTCATTTTAAACAACTCAGCTTAATCGCGCCTCAGTTGGTTTCTACTCCTAAATGCATGATAACCAAGTACATCAATGGGTTACCTCCTGCTATGCGAGACTCGATTGAAGCGGCTCGGCTCGAGACAATTGAAGAAGTTTATCGTCTAGCAGCAAGCTTGAACAACAACCGCGTACGTGATAAGCAGTTTGGAAACTCCGCCCCTTCGAAAACAGCAAATTAAGTTACCCAGCAGCCTAGTGGCAGCAAGAACAAGAGGAGAAAGTCACAGGGATCAGGATGCAATGCGATTGTTCCTGCTGCAAACCCTACTGCTAAGCATGTTCCTGCTGCTGCTATTCCAAACACTCCTGCTCCTGAAATCAAGAAGCAGTACACTGGGCCTCACCCTAAGTGTGCAACTTGCAACTTTCATCATCATGTCACCTCAGCTTGTCGTTTGTGTGCCAACTACAATCGCTATGGTCACACGACTCCTTATTTCCGTCAAGTTAACTCTGCCCAACCAGCTCAGCAAACCCCAGTTCAGGCAGCTCTACCAGCTCTCCCAGCTCCTCCACAGAATCCTAGACCAGTCAACGCAGTTTGTGCATGCTACAAGTGTGGAGACACTACTCATCTCCGTAACCAGTGTCCGCAGCTAAACCAGGAGCAACAGCCAGCCGCTCGTGGACGAGCGAGCGTTCAACCTCAATGCTAATCAGGTACATTCCTCGTCAATAATCTTTACACTTTGATACTATTTGATACTGATGCCGACCGAAGCTTTGTGTCAGTAGAATTTAAATCTTTGTTAAATTGTGCACGCTCGAAACTACCTAAGTCATTCTCTATTGAGGTTGCCAATGGCAAGTTTATTCTAGTTGATTCTATTCTCAGTGGTTGTTCCTTGACTCTTAACGACCACGTTTTTACTATTGATCTCATACCCATGCAATTGGGTAGCTTTGACGTCATAATTGGCATGGATTGGTTACGTAAGAATCATGCCAAGATTTCTTGTTACGAGAAGTTTGTTCATCTACCTCTTCCATCCGGTGATATCTTACACGTCTATGGAGACTGACCTTCTAAAGGACTGAAGATGATGTCATGCACTCAAGCGAACAGATGCTTGCGTAAACAGAACCTTGCCTTCTTGGCCCATGTGGTGGAACAAAAGGGGAAGGGAAAGAATATAAGCGACGTTCCAGTAGTGTGTGATTTCCCTGACGTCTTTCCTGAAGATCTATCTGGTCTTCCTCCTCCTAGATCTGTTGATTTTCGTATTGATCTCATACCTGGCGCGACTCCTATCGCTAAGGCTCCCTACCGACTTGCACCTTCCGAGATACAAGAGCTATCTAGTCAATTGCAAGAATTTCTCGATAAGGGATTCATTCGTCCAAGTACCTCTCCGTGGGGTTCACCTTTGCTATTCGTCAAGAATAAAGATGGTTCATTTCGTATGTGTGTCGACTATCGTGAACTTAATAAGCTTACCTTTAAGAATCGTTATCCTCTCCCTCGTATTGATGATCTATTTGACCAACTACAAGGCGCGTCCTGTTTCTCAAAAATCGACCTTCGATCTGGCTATCATCAACTCCGTGTTCTCGAAGATTATGTACCCAAAACAGCATTTCGTACTCGTTATGGGCACTACGAGTATGTGGTTATGCCTTTTGGCCTGACCAACGCACCTGCCGTGTTCATGGATCTTATGAATCGTGTTTGTAAACCTTATCTGGACCGTTTTGTGATAGTCTTTATTGATGATATTCTCATTTATTCTAATACTAGAGCTGATTATGCTCGTCATTTACGCTTGATTCTTGAGTTACTACGTGGTGAACGCTTATACGCTAAATTCCCTAAGTGTGAGTTTTGGATTGATGAAGTACAATTTCTTGGTCACGTCGTTAGTAAGCAAGGTATTCATGTTGACCCTTCTAAAATTGAAGCTGTGAAGAATTGAAGTACGCCTAAATCTGCATCTAAGATTCGTTCTTTTCTAGGATTGGCATGTTATTACCGTCGATTTATCTCAGACTTTTCTAAGATCGTCGTTCCTCTTACTTCGTTGACTCAAAAAAAGAAACCTTTTGCTTGGGGTCCCGAGCAAGAGGAATCTTTTCAGACTCTTAAGACCCTTTTGTGTAACGCTCCTGTTCTTACTCTTCCTGATGGGAATGATGACTTCGTGGTATATTGCGATGGCTCGAACCGTGGTTTGGGCTGTGTACTCGTGCAGCGGGACAAGGTTATTGCTTATGCCTCCCGTCAACTCAAGATACATGAGAAAAACTATACTACTCACGATCTAGAGCTTGGTGCAGTCGTATTTGCGTTAAAGATTTGGCGACACTGTCTGTATGGAACTAAGTGTATGGTTTTCACTGACCATAAGAGCCTTCAACATATCTTTAAATAGAAAGAACTGAACATGCGACAGAGACGTTGGGTGGAATTTCTTAACGACTACGACTGCGAAATCCGCTATCATCCTGGCAAGGCGAATGTCGTGGCCGACGCTCTTAGTCGTAAGACTCATGTTAATACTATTCGTTGTTATCATACCTCTAGTGATCTTCATACTTGTATTCGTGAAGCTCAATATTCGTCAGCAAATGAAGGAAGTCTAGAAGTGGAAATCCAAGGCGCTAAAATCGATCAACTTGAAACGAAGTCAGATGGACTTCAATACTACCTTAATCGCATCTGGGTACCGGATCGCGATAACCTTCGTGAGCTCATTATGAATGAGGCTCACAAGTCTCGATACTCTATTCATCCTGGTGCCGATAAGATGTACCATGATTTGCGTACGACCAATTGGTGGCCTGGCATGAAAAAGGATATTACTGCCTATGTCTCGAAGTGCCTCACTTGTTTGAAAGTGAAAGCCGAACATCAACGCCCTTCAGGTCTTCTTGAACAACCTGAAATCCTTGTTTGGAAATGGGATAGTATCGCTATGGACTTTATTACCAAACTACCCCGTACACCCGCTGGTCACGATAGTGTTTGGGTGATCGTTGACCGTTTGACTAAATCAGCCCACTTTCTTCCTATCCGCGAAGATTATAAAGTGGAGAAACTTGCTCGAATCTATACCGATCAGATTATATGCCATCATGGCATACCCATTGACATAATCTCTGACCGTGATGGTCGATTCACTTCACGTCTGTGGCAAACTTTCCAGTCCGCTATGGGTTCTATTTTGAATCTTAGCACAGCCTTTCATCCTCAAACGGATGGACAGACTGATCGTACTATTCAAACCCTAGAGGATATGCTTCGCTCTTGTGTTATCGACTTTGGTGGTAATTGGGATGTACATTTACCATTGATTGAGTTCTCGTACATCAACAGCTATCACTCCAGTATCCAGATGGCTCCTTTCGAAGCTTTGTATGGTCGCAACTGCCGATCTCCTCTCAGTTGGCATGAAATTAGTGACAAGCAACTTACTGGCCCTGAGATCATTCAAGAAACGACGGACAAGATTTTTCAAATCCACGATAACTTGATCAAGGCTAGGAGAAGACAAAAGAGCTATGCTGATAAAAGGCGTAAGCCTCTGGAATTTGGTGTTGGAGGTCGAGTATTGCTCAAGGTATCTCCCTGGAAGGGAGTGGTTCGTTATGGTAGGAAGGGAAAGCTCGCCCCTCGCTATGTGGGTCCTTTCACGATACTCGAAAGGATTGGTAAGGTAGCGTACCGACTTGACCTACCATAAGAACTTAACAGTGTTGAAGAAACGATGGTTTAATTGACCGGAATCAACTGAACCAGGGGGTTTGAATCTGCATAAAAGGGGTTAAATCTTCTCGTTCGATTCGTGGGTGAATGATCTTCTTCCTCTAGCAATCACTGCAAAACAACAGCCGTTAGACTTGCCACAGGGAGAATGGAGGTTCTCTCTGTGACCACCCTCCAGCGTGAGAATAAGTACAGGGTTTGATGAAGAAGAAGAAGAAGTGAAAGTGAAGTGAATGTAACTTGAGAATTATACCTGGATTATCCTTCTATAGTTCTATTTATAGCCGAAGTTTGGGCGAAAAAATTTGTTGATGAAAAGTTGACGGAAAGTGCTTTTCCGTGAGCGGTTATTTTTTCTTTCCGTTAATCACAAACGAATATGTGTGCACACGGATCATCATCTCGATCAACGGTTAGGGTGTTGCCACATGGAAAGTGGGCAAGTGTAGATCTTCCTTCCATTTCGTGCCATCATCGTGACCTTGAGGGAGCCTGGGATGATGCCACGTGGCCATTCGGTTATACCCGAATGGTGGTGCACGATGGAGACTTCTAGAAGGATACAACTGTAATCCTGTGTGGCTCTTCTTCATGTTAATTTTGTGGTAACAGAGAAGTTACTTTTATCCAAGTCTGGATATTATTTATGCGGAATTTTTTGCTAGGATTTTTATTTTATCTGCTATGGAGGTCGTCGCAAGGATCTGTTAGTTTCCTTTTGGCGCACAGATGTTGAACATTGTTTTCATTCTAAGTTATTTTTGTAGAACCAGTGCACGACCGTGCAAGGTCTATTAAAGAAGGCTTAAAGACGAGGTTGTGGTATGGTCTCAAGTACCTGAAGCAAGGTTTTTGGGACCTTACCCCTTCAAGTCCCCCCCAGTCTAGTGTTGCTCTTATGCAAATAAGTGGAGCACTGGACTATGAGAGATGGGTGCTTTTGCTGTAGAGTTTTTGTAGGTTTTGAAAAAATGGAAATCTTCTTGGAGAAGATATTTGTATTTTTTTACTTTATTTTGAAGTGTTCACTTGAGCGAAAGGTTCTTTAATCATGAGTTGACTGTTGTTACGTCACCCAAAAATGAAAATGCATTTTTGTATTACCTCTTCATCTTCTTACTGAACTGTAGCCTTGGGAATATGTGCGGACTTTGTCAGAGAGTATTTAATGTGATATGACGATTGCAGTGGCAGCGCCGTTTCTAAGGGAGGTGATTTGACACTTAATCATCACAAGCTCTCCTTTCAATGCTGACGTTAGCTCTTCCCGGCTATATATTTATATGGAGTGTGTTGATATTTTTCCAGAATTGGAAAAAATGAGGACCAGGCGAAGGTTTCGATCCCGGAGGATTTCTGAAATTCTAAAGGCTTTTGATGCTGCTAAAGCTCTGCTTCTCCTTTCCGGCTTGTCAATTGAAATTGTTGCCGGAAATGGAGGTGTTCATGGTGTTGTTCCTCCTGTGTCTTCAAGAAATCATGCTCCTTCTCGCATTCTAGGTGATAATAATGAAGGTGTTACGAGGCTGTCGGCATATGTCGTAACTCAAGCATTTCCGGTTGACTGGAGAGGCTGTTGCTCAATAGTATACCAACAGCGTCGTCGTGGTCCTCGTTTAGCCCCTCCGGCCGAGATTCCGACCGATGTGCATACGATTGTTCCTGCTATGGGTGATGGGGAAGGTGCAAACCCCTGGATTGTTGATCCTCATCCTCTTGCGTGGTATGGTGAAGTACTACATACCCCGTTGGATGTGTTGAATATGTTTCCTGATGTTTAGTTTGTTTATTTTGTAACTAATCTTTTGATACACCGCCTTGTTCTTGTATATTTTGTTAATGTGCTTTGTTGCACAAGTAACTTTTTGATGCACTGCTGTGCATACGGGTTTTTTGTTATTGCGCGTGGCGCGCCAGTGATTAAATATAAGTTGTGTTTGAATTACAATTTGTTACATGTGTATAATTACCTTGTTCAGGTAAAGCGAATAAAGATGGTATTGAGCTCATGTGTGAACGTAGGTCTGGACTGTATGTGGGACTTGTACCCGTTAGACCGTTCATGAGACTTATAACGTTTCACCATTGTGTTTTCGCATGTACCAAAAGGAATTACATGCATTTTGTAATAAGCAATAAAACATATAAGGATAAACTTTGTATTGATTAGGCGTGGGGCCAATGGACACAAAGTGAATAATTAGAATAATTATGTTGCCTGCGCATGTGTCCGGGTTTTGAGTGAGATGGCTTGATTGGTTACATGTAGCACCTGTGCAGTTGTTGCGCGTTCCAGGTGCGAGGCACATCTGTTCCGTCAATCCTTTTTAAAGTATATGCGCCTTTGCCTAGGACTTCGTGGATGATGTACGGTCCTTCCCATTTAGGTGCTAGTTTCTCTGGTTTTTCCGCGTTGAACGCTTCGTTGTCGCGCAGGATGAAATCTCCTGGAACGAAGGTGCAATAGCGTACGCGTGCGTTATAGTATTTCTCTAATTTTGATTTATACCTGGCTTCTGCAATGGCTGCGTTCTTGCGCCTTTCTTCTAGAAGGTCCAAATCCATTCTTCGCTCTCGTTCGTTATCTTGTTTTTCCATGGCGATCATACGAGGTGATGGGAGGCCGATTTCCGATGGTATTACTACTTCTGAACCATATACAAGGCTGAATGGGGTTTTGCCTGTACTGGTTTTTGGCATAGTGCGATGGGCCCATAAGATGCTAGGGAGTTCGTCGACCCATCCCCTACGCGTAGTTTCCAGCCTTGCCTTGATGCTATCTACTATTTGTTTATTGCCCGTTCACTTGTGGGTGTGCCACAGAGGCGAAGTTGTGCTTGATGTTCATTTCTTTAAACCATTTCTGGAGGTCCTCCGACGCAAAGTTTGTGCCATTATCGGAAATGATGCGTATTGGTAACCCAAATCGGCAGATAATATGTTCCCATATGAACTTGCAGATTACCATTGCCGTAGTAGATGCCAAAGCCTTAGCCTCCACCCATTTTGTAAAGTAGTCTATCGCTACTATGATGAATTTAACTGCGCCTGGCGCATCGGGGAAAGGACCGATGAGGTCGATACCCCATTGTTGAAAAGGCCAGGCTAAAGTGACAAGGACAAGAGGATTTTTCGGACGGAGAGTCTTTGGCGGGTGGCGCTGACATGCTGTGCATTTGTGCAATAGTTCTACTGCATCCACATGCATTCCTGGCCAATAATATCCTGCATTTATGATCTTCGCCACTACCATGCGTGGTCCTGCGTGGATCCCACATAACCCTTCGTGAATTTCTCTGACTAAATATTGCACATCAGTTTTATCAACGCAGTGTAAAAGTGGACCCATGAATGATTTCCGGTATAAGATACCGTCCGCCATTTCGTAGTTCAGTGCTTTGTGTTGGATTTTCCTGGCCTCCGCCTTTCCTTCTGGAAGTTTCCCATGTTGCAAGTATGTAATGATTGGGGACATCCAGGATGGATTCCCGACCTCGATGATATTCACTTATCTTAGGGGAACGGATGGGTTAGATAATACCTCAATGCGGACTTCCTTTGCGAGATGTTTGAAGCTAGTGGTGGCCAGTTTGCTCAGTGCCTGCATGTTTATTTTCACTTCTATTGATATGGACTATCTTGAATGTTTGGAACTGGTTGATAAGCATTCTTGCTTGCTCCATGTATAAAGCCATGGCTTCGCCTTTAGCGTCGTAATGACCATTGACTTGTTCAGCCACTAGCTTGGAATCGACCTGTGTTTCAAGGTTCTTTGCTCCCATTTTAAGGGCCATACGGAGGCCAGCAAGAAATGCTTCGTATTCAGCCTCATTGTTTGTGCTTTTGAAATCTAGGCGTATTGCGTATGTGAGCTCGTGGTTGTCCAGGCTAACCAATCAAAGTCTTGCGCCTGCACCATCATCGATGGAGACGTCGTCTGTGTGTAGTGTCCAAACCTTATCATCGAAGATTGGGATAGAGTTTTGGATTACCTTGGATTTTGTCAACAGGGACTTCGATGGCAAAATCTGCTAATACTTGCCCTTTAATTACTGGTCGGGGTTTATACAAGATGTTGTATCCTCCTAGCTCGATAGCCCATTTGGCCAAACGCCCCGCGACATCAGGTTTAGACAGAATTTGTCCTTGACGATAATTTGTGAGTACTGTGATAACGTGGCCAGAGAAATACCGGCATAGTCTTCGTGACGCGTGGACCAGTGCGAGGATGAGTTTTTCTATCATAGAATAGCGTGTCTCTGGGCCAGTTAGCATCTTACTGATGTAGTATATCAGAGTTTGGACGCCATCTCTTTCTACCATTAATACCACGCCAACTGCTACTTCTACTGCGGACATATATAGGATTAGCGGTTCCTCCTTTCGTGGTGCTGTTAAAGGTAGTAACTGGATTAGACACTCCTTTGTTTGTTTGAAGGCTTTCTCCGCTTCTGGTGTCCATTGAAAATAGCTCTTATTGGCACAGTTGTGCAACATGCTAATGAACGGATAAGATATCGCGTCATGATTTGCCAAGAATCTGCTTAGTGCCGCTAATCGACCTGTGAGTCGTTGCATTTCTTTAACTGTTGCTGGTGACGGCATTAGTTGGATGGCCTCTACTTTCTCTGGATTGACCTTGAAGCCGTCTCTGGTTACTATGAACCCTAGGAACCCTAGGAATTTGCCTTCCTCCATTCCAAAGGAGCACTTTGTTGGGTTCAGTTTTAGATTGACGCTGCGTAAGGAGTCAAAGGTGCGCTGAATTTTTGCAAGCATGGACTCTTCTTCTTGGCTCATGATGACGAGGTCATCCATATAAACTTCCACTGAATGTTTGTCTTCGTCTTCCTCCTTCATTTGTACTTGATGGTAGCCTTTATAGCAATCTAGAAAACACTTCCAGCGGAAGGATGCTAGAGAATCGACTTTCTTGTCTATTTCCGGGAGTGCGTAACAGTCCTTCGAGCAGGATTTGTTGAGGTCTTTGAAGTCGACACACGTGCGCCACCCGCCATTGTGTTTTTGTACCATTACTGGGTTGGCTACCCAGGTTTGGTATTGTACTTCATGCAGGATCCCAGCGTTAAGTAATTCTGTTACTTATTCGTTCATTGTTTCTGCTTTTTCTGTGCTGAGACTACGCCTGCCTCGCGTGACAGGTTCTGCTGAAGGTCGGACATTTAAACAGTGTTGCGCTATGTCTCGTGGTACTCCATTCATGTCTGCCAGGGACCAGGCGAAGATGTCCATGTTGTTAGAGAGAAGTTCTTTCAACTTTGTTAGGATTGCCGTGAGCTCGGAGAAGGAAGAGATAGGAGGGTCCTATGGAGAATGTGGTCAGAAATCCATAATAGAGTCCGACCACAACGACCGAATTGATTATCTTCATGCATAAGGATACTAGATTACCTAGTAGAAAAGATTTCAAAATCATCACAAACCTCCCTTTTTCTTTTCTATTGCAATTTCTGGATTATTATATGATGATTTTGAAACTTTCCATATATAGAAAAGAAATAGAAAGAGATAGACTAGAAATGACATCTGTTATGTTAATGACACCAAAAGGATATTAAATGAATGGAATTGGGATATGGATGGAATATAATGAAATAGAGCCACTTTGAGGTTCCCTATATAGGTTTGATTGTCCATCTTTTTAATATATTGGATATCTATATAAGGCATTCTCCGGATAATTCAAATCGAAGCAATTGGATGTCCAATTCGGGCCTATATGACATGACCGATCAATAGAAATACTCCAACACTCCACTATTCCATACATCACACTAAATAGATATCATATTCATGGAATACGATTCACTTTCAAGATGCCTTGGTGGTGAAATGGTAGACACGCGAGACTCAAAATCTCGTGCTAAAGAGCGTGGAGGTTCGAGTCCTCTTCAAGGCATAATATTGAGAATGCCTGCCAGGGACCAGGCGAAGATGTCCATGTTGTTAGAGAGAAGTTCTTTCAACTTTGTTAGGATTGCCGGGGAAATGGCGTGCCCTAACAAGATGGTTTGTTTCGGATGCTCGTCGTTGAGGACCCATTTTTCTGGTTCGTTTGATGTCGAAGGTTTGGCAACTTTTACTGGTGGCTCCCCGTCCACATACATAGCTTCTTTGCTGGAATACAAAATTGCTACCCCGGTTTCCGTCGGAAAACCACAAGCGGCGTGTGGTATGGAGGTAATCATGTTAAATTCTCTCTGAGATCGTCTCCCCAGTAATACATCATGATGCGACGTTGCTGGAATAACCATAAAATTAACTATGGCAGTGCGCGAGTGTTCGCCGTCTGAGAGGGTAACAGGAAAAGCGATTTGACCAGCGGAAAAACAGCGTTGCAGAAACAAGTGAGAGGAAAATCAACTGGTTTTAAGCGTGACTTATCCTCTGGGTCTAGTTGTTTGAAACATTGCTCATAGATTATATCCATTGAACTTCCTGGATCTATGAACATATAATCAGTTCGGTAATGTCCGAAGATACCGGTGATAATTACTGGTCGTTCTTCTTTAGGACCTCCGAGGGCAACATGGAAGACTACCTGTTGCTCTCGCCAATGCTGATTGTGGCTTCGTTTGTTCGGTCTTTGTGAAGGACCTCCTTGTATCGTATTTATCTGTCTTGCTTTGGCTTCCTGGTGATTGGTATCTTCTGAATTTTGTTTCATATCTCGTTGGCTACTGGATTGGATGTCCCACTGACGGGCTGACTGTGGGTCCAATGTTGTAGTGCCAGATTTTCCCTTGTTTTCTTCTTGAGTATCAGATCTGTTGTATAATAACTCAGATCTGATGTTTTGTACAAAAATTTGATTCATGGCGTTCTGGAACATGGCGAACCAGTACTCTGGAGTTTCCTCCGGGAGTAGATCTGGGCGATTATGAACTCCCGTTTGTACCACGGAGCCCTTTTCCTCTGGATAACTTCTGTTGCTGTCCACGTTGCCCATGATTCCGTCGATCTGGATACCTTGGGTTTCAGTACCATTTATTTCAGATCAAGGACTTGATGGGTGAATTGTCGAGTTCTCTGCCATATGAAATAGAGAATGAAGAGAAAACGAATTGAAACGAGAAGAGATGAATAAAAACTGAGAAATCGGTGGGCGCCAATGAAGAAATACTGGTTTAATTGACCGGAATCAATTGAACGAGGGGGTTTGAATCTGCATAAAAGGGTTAAATCTTCTCGTTCGATTCGTGGGTGAATGATCTTCTTCCTCTAGCAATCACTGCAAAACAACAGCCGTTAGACTCGCCAAGGGGAGAATGGAGGTTCTCTCCGTGACCACCCTCCGGCATGAGAATAAGTACAGGGTGATGAAGAAGAAGTGAAAGTGAAGTGAATATAACTTGAGAATTATACCTGAATTATCCTTCTATTTATAGCCGAAGTTTTGGCGGGAAAATTTGTTGATGAAAAGTTGATGGAAAGTGCTTTTTCGTGAGTTATTTTTCCTTTCCGTTAATCACTAACGAGTATGTATGCACACGGATCATGATCTCGATCAACGGTTAGGGTGTTGCCACGTGGAAAGTGGGCAAGTGTAGATCTTCCTTCCATTTCGTGCCATCATCATGACCTTGAGGGAGCCTGGGATAATGCCACATGGCCATTCGGTTATAACCAAATGGTGGTGCACGACGGAGCCTTCTAGAAGGATACAGCTGTAATCCTATGTGGCTCTTCTTCATGTTAATTTTGTGGTACAGAGAAGTTACTTTTATCCAAGTCTGGATATTATTTATGCGGAAGTTTTTGCTAGGATTTTTATCTTATCTGTTATGGAGGCCGGCGCAAGGATCTGTTAGTTTCCTTTTGGTGCGCAGATGTTGAACATTGTTTTCGTTCTAAGTTCTTTTTGTAGAACCAGTGCGCGGCCATGCAAGGTCTATTAAAGAAGGCTTAAAGACGAGGTTGTGGTATGGTCTCAAGTACCTGAAGCAAGGTTTTTGGGACCTTACCCCTTCAAGTGTATATCCGGTATTCCACGTGTCTAATCTCAGAAAGTGTTTAGCCAACGAGGAACTTTAGGTTCCCGTCAAAGACTTGCAAGTGAACGAAACCTTACATTTTGTGGAGAAACCAGTTGAAATCATGGACCAAGGTGTCAAGCGATTGAGGCGCAGCAAAATTCCCATAATTAAGGTACGATGGGAAGGCAAGTGTGGCGCTGAATTCACCTGGGAACTCAAGAGCGAAATGAAGGCCAAGTATCCGTAGCTCTTCGAGTAGTCTTCCTCTTAGATTTCGGGGATGAAATCTCCTAAAGAAGGGGAGACTGTAATGCCTGCGTCCCTAAACTTTTAGCTATTGTCAGTTTTAGTCCCTATACTATGTGACTCTTGACACTTTTGACACTTATGGATGTTTATGCTATGATACTTGAATCTTATCGATACTTGGTACTTAATTCTATGAAGCTAGAATCTTGAAACTTGATTCTTAATACTAGATTCTTGATACTTAACTCTAGACACTTGATTCTTGATACTTGATGCTATGATACTTGATTCTAGATTCTTGATACTTGATTCTTGAGACTTGATTCTTGATGCTTGAGGCTTGATTCTTGATACTTGATACTTGGTGCTTGAGTCTTGAGGCTCATGAAACTTGAGACTTGGTTGAACAAGGGACTGGAGACTTGTCACTGGTGGAAACTTGGAAACTTGGAAACTTTTGTGTTAATGATATAATCTAGTTATGTGATACTATTACACAATAATACGCAACGAAAACGCTTAATCAAACTCGCAAAATGAATCAAAGACGGAAGGTGGAAAGGATGGGATTGACCGAATGACAATCTGATCGGATGACCATCCGATCAGAGGGCCACTCGATCTAACCGCCATCCAATCCGTGCCATACCGCCTTATTCCTCATCTTGCACTATAAATTGGACCTGTCACATCATTCTTCACTGATGTGATAGCCTCCTTCAACCAGACGCACGCTCTCTCGCTTTTCTTCCATTTCTAGGCGATTTCGGTATGTTTTACACTAGATTCTTGCATATCTTTGATCTATACACTATTCTCTACATGATTCTCCTTTGAAATCACACTTTTCACCATGAAATCTCTGAGATTTGAGCTCTTGAGGATGACGTCATCATGGCGGTTTGTACCAAACAGTTGTGTGATGTAATTCCCGTCAAGATCTAGCTCAGATCTAAGGAATTTCATGTGTTTTACACCGAATCTTTACTAAATCTAGACTTTTTAGTTAAAACTCATGTTTTCCTCCTTTCTTAAACTTTTTACTAAAAACGGTGGAATCCTGACCCAAACGGGCCGTAGACTTGATGATTAGTCTGGAGTCGACTTGGGAATGGATTATCGTCGGAGAAAATGACCGGAGTACGATTTCCAACATGAACAGCGTCAAGAACAGACACCTAATCAGACGGGGTGATTTCCATCCGATCAGACAGGCTCAGCCTTGATGTGTTTACCATTGTCCTAATACACACCATGCCGTCATCATTAAACTCGAGACTTAGAAATTTTACAAGATTGCAAAAGGAACGAGTTCACCTCAATCGAATGGCAATCCGATCGGACTGTCATCCGATCAAACAGCCATCCGATCGAAGTGGCAATGTGACTTATAACCTTCAAACACTTGATCTATTTTGAATCAGAAACTTTGAACTTTGGAAACTTGCACACGAAGGGTCATTCGATTGAACGGTCATCCGATCGAAAGACCTGGTTTAAACACTTGGAATTTTGGATAATCCTTTTACAAACTTATCATGAACGAGTGACCATTCGATCGAATGGCCATCCATATAGATGACCATCCGATCGGATGGCGGTCTGTCCCACTCACATATGTTATCCGACCGGATGGCCATCCGCTCAGGTGAATGATCCGACACTTGCACGATTCGTGTATTCTATCCGACACTTATCTATTGTACTCTAATCAGGCTAATTCTAAAAGAGCTCCCTTTGATCCAATAACAGTTTACTGTTAAGCAATCACTGTGAGTATACTCGATCCCTTTTTGTTTTAAACTTTTGGGATGCAACATGTATTCTATGAAACTTGATACTTTTTGAATCTAAACTCTATCCTATGTGAATATGAAACATGTGATTCTTGATTCTTGGTTCTTTATGCTATGTGAACGTTTAATCCCGATGTGTAGTTCCGCCTTAACAATAGTACCGCTATAGGAAGATGCACCTCCCCGTTATTCTTGGGGGTATTGTTAGGAGGATTCTAGTTTTCCTTGAGTCTTGGGAAAACACCTAAAGCATCGGGACACTTGGACTATCACTTGGACTGCGAACACTAGCATGGTTGAAACTATTTTTATCATTTACATGATGGATACGAGTTCTTTTAATCTATTATGCTATATATTTAAACTTGTATACTCGCCAGTACATTTTTGTACTGACTTTATTTTAATACATGTTGTAGGCTGATAGGATGTTGAATCTCAAGAAACAAGCTTGGATTGATGCTTAGAAACTCGCCTAGTTAATCTAGAAACTTGAGACAATGTTTTGTTGATGTATTTGGTACTTTGGTTCTGTGTTTTATGTTTTAGACAATGTTATCATGAAACCTAACTAATTACTATTGAAACTATTAGTGTTATGGAAACTCTTGAGCAATCTGAACGCTTAGTGCCGCACCCCAATGTTTCCGCCATCGGTTGGGGTGTGACAATCCGCCTCAAAGGAAGTCCTAATAAGCTTGAATTAAGTCCTCGCATGATCTATACACTGAACGAGGCAAGAACTTTACTCAAACTACCCTTCCAGGCAGCTAACGCGCTTTATATTGACTGTAAAGGCACGAATGAGTGAATCAACAAAACATGAAGAGATTATAGAATAAAGTTCACTTTCAATATAAAAAACTAGTTTTTAAAGTTATTAATATATACCCAATTAAAAAGTTACCAAAGCTTGGAAATCAAAAGTAATACATAAATGATTTTTCTTCACCAAGTGATGAAAGAGATTAGCCAAGCATGGCCTTTGTTTGACAAAAAATCTTACGATCAATCTTGGATCCCAAGACTAGTACACACACTCTAAGGATGGATAATGGATGAATATGGTGAATGATGGTGGTATTGTGGTGGTGGAGAGGTAGCATGTGTGAGAGAAGTGGTTTGCCATGGGATGAGTTGCAAGTGAACCAAGCACCTCTATTTATAGCTGAAAACAGTGGGTTTACATGGCCCTGTGCCTGATAGGCACGGCCCTGTGCTCTTCTCCATCTCTTTCTTCATTTAATGCACTTGTCAGTCCAGATGCTCACACGGCCTCGTGTGTCAAGGGCACGGCCTCGTGGCTCTTATACTTGCTGTATGATCCAAGATTTGTAAATCTGATAGTTGACCATGGCCCATGTCTATAGCCACTTATGTGGCCAAATGTTTGACGTGCGCGCAAGTTAAAGCCGAACACAAGAAGCCGCCAGGTTTGCTACAACAGCCTGAACTTCCCACATGGAAGTGGGAAATGGTAACCATGGATTTTATCACAAAGTTACCAAAGACAAAGCGAGGAAATGATACTATTTGGGTGATAGTCGACAGGATAACCAAGTCAGCCCACTTCTTGCTGATTAAGGAAACACACAGCTCCGACAATTTAGCTCAGTTGTACATGGATGAGATTGTATCTCTCCACGGAGTGCCAGTGTCTATCATCTCTGATAGGGATACGCGATATACATCTCACTTTTGGAAAAGCTTTCAGCAATCTTTAGGCACTCGATTAAACTTCAGCACTGCAAATCATCCTCAAATGGATGAGCAAAGCGAGCGTACGATTCAAACGCTTGAGGATATGCTACGAGCTTGTGTTATTGATTTAGGAGGAAGTTGGGATGATTAATCATTAACTAAACTTCCACAAGAATGTCTAGTAGAGACAGCAAATGGAGAAACGGTTAGGATTTCTGAAATCTTGCAGGGAGCAAGAGTAGAAATTTTAAACCAAAAGTATATTGCAAACTTGTACCCAATGAATCTGGCAGGATTTGATATCGTATTAGGAATGGATTGGTTAATAGCCAATAAAACTAATATTTTATGTGATCAAAAGTCAATTCAAGTAAATTCACCAAAGGGTGAAAAGATCACAATTAAAGGAGATAAACCCTGTAGATCCACTAAATTCATCTCTGTAATGAAAACTGCAAGCTATATAAGAAAAGGATCTATAGTGTATTTGATTTCTATAATCGCTAACACTAAAAGAAAAGAATTAAAGGACATTCCAGTAGTGTCTTAGTTTTCAGATGTATTCCCAGAAGAATTACCAGGACTACCGGCAGACAGAGAAGTTGAATTCAGAATACATCTACTACCAGGAACAGCACGAATTGCCAAAGCACCCTACCGTTTGGCACCCGCCGAAATGCAAGAACTGAAGAAACAGTTAGACGAACTATAGGAAAAAGGATTCATACAACCAAGCTTATCGCCATGGGGAGCGCCGACACTGTTTGTCAAAAAGAAGGACGGATCAATGCGTATGTGCGTTGACTACCGTGAATTAAACAAGGTCACGATTAAGAATCGGTACCCATTACCGAGAATCGATGATCTGCTAGATCAATTGCAAGGAGCTCGATTTTTCTCCAAAATCGATTTAAGATCAGGATATCATCAATTAAAGGTACAGGAAGAGGACATTCCTAAGACCGCTTTCAGAACAAGGTATGGTCATTATGAATTTACTGTCATGCCATTTGGTTTAACCGATGCCCCAGCAGCATTTATGGACATGATGAACCGAATATGTAAGCCATATTTGGATAAATTCATAATTGTCTTTATAGACGATATTCTAATTTATTCTAAAAGTAAGGAAGATCATGCAAAGCATTTGCACACACTTCTAAGTTTATTAAGAAAGGAAAAACTTTATGCTAAATTTTCCAAGTGCAAATTTTGGCTAGAGCAGGTATAGTTTCTTGGATACTTAGTTAATCATGAAGGAATTCATGTGGATCCAACAAAAATCGAGGCAATTACTAAATGGAAAACCCCTAAGTCACCAACCGAGGTTAGAAGTTTCTTAGGATTGGCCGGTTGTTATAGAAGATTTATTCGAGATTTTTCTACAATAGCCATTCCTTTAACTAAGTTAACCTGCAAATCCGTTATGTTTGAATGGGGACCAAAACAAGAAGAAGCATTTAAAATTCTTAAGCAAAGATTAACCCATGCACCCAAACTAGCGTTACCAGAAGGAACTGAAGACTTTGTAGTCTATTGTGACGCTTCTAAGTTAATTTATGGATGTGTATTAATGCAACGTCAAAAGGTTATAGCTTATGCATCTAGACAGCTTAAAAATCATGAAGAGAATTATTCAACCCATGACTTGGAATTAGGAGCTATAATTTTTGCCCTTAAGATTTGGAGACATTGCCTTTATGGTAGTAAGTTTACCATATTCACTGATCATAAAAGTTTAAGGTATGTTTTCGGGCAAAAGGAGTTAAATATGAGACAAAGACGCTGGATGGAGATGCTTAGTGATTACGATTGTGATATCCAGTATCATGAAGGAAAAGCAAATGTAATAGCAGATGCTTTAAGCCGAAAGTATCATGAAAAGCCAAAAAGGGTACGTTCTCTTAAATTAAATCTGCAAGTAGATTTAAATGATCAGATAAGAAGAGCGCAAGAATCAGTAATCAAGGATGATACTGAAAAACTAAAAGGTATGATTAAGCAATTAGAACAAGGAACACATGGAATTTGGAGATTTCATAAAAAGAAAAAGTGGATACCTAAGTTAGGGAACCTGTGTCATCGTATATTAGAAGAAGCCCATAAGTCTAAGTATACAATGCATACTGGAAGTGATAAGATGTACCAGGATTTAAGAAAGAATTTCCGGTGGATAGGAATGAAAAAGGATATAGCAGCCTATGTTTCTAAATGTTTAACTTGTTCACAAGTTAAAGCTGAACACCAGAAACCCTCAGGATTGCTGCAACAGTTAGAAATGCCGGTATGGAAATGGGAATTGATAACAATGGATTTTGTTACCAAATTACCCAAAACAAAGAAAGGTAATGATACCATTTGGGTAATTATAGATAGGCTAACCAAGTCAGCTCATTTTATACCAATAAAAGAAACTTTCAGTATGGAACAATTAGCCAAATTGTATGTAAATGAAATAGTTTCATTACATGGAATACCTTTATCAATTGTTTCTGATAGGGATAGTCGTTTTACCTCTCATTTTTGGACAAGTTTCCAAAAAGCCATGGGAACCAAGTTAAATCTAAGCACAGCTTATCATCCTGAAACAGATGGACAAAGTGAAAGGACAATTCAGACAATGGAAGATATGCTTAGAGCGTGTGTAGTTGATTTCGGAGGTAATTGAGACGATCACTTACCTTTAATAGAATTTTCCTATAATAATAGTTATCACACAAGTATCAATGTCGCGCCATTCGAAGCACTTTATGGACGAAAGTGCCGAACCCCAGTCTATTGGGCAGAAATTGGGGAAAAGCAACTATCTGGACCTGAGATAGTGCAGGTGACAACCGACAAGATCATTCAAGTCAAGGAACGACTGAAAGCAGCACGTGATCGACAGAAGAGCTATGCCGATAACCAACGCAAACCGTTGGAATTTCAAGAAGGAGATGAAGTATTGTTAAAAGTCTCTCCTTGGAAAGGAGTAGTAAGATTCATCAAAAGAGGAAAGCTAAGTCCTAGGTATGTTGGACCTTTTGAGATTATTAGAAGAATAGGACCTGTAGCCTATCAGCTACAACTGCCAGAGGAAATGGCAGGAATACATGATGTATTTCATGTATCAAATCTCAAGAAATGCTTAGCCGATGAATCGCTGATGGTACCTCTTAAGGATATAGAGGTAAATGAACAACTCAAGTTTGTAGAAAGGCCTCTCCAGATTGAAGACAGGAAAGTCAAGAATCTCAAACACAAGAGATTAATTCTGGTCAAAGAGAAGTGGGACTCCAAAAGAGGACCTGAGTACCCATGGGAGCTTGAATCATAAATGCAAAGGAAATATCCACAATTGTTACAGTAGATCTCGTGGACGAGCTCTAAAACAAGGTGGGGAGGATATAACAACCCTATAGAAAACCGACACCCTCGAATTATTTTCGACACCCTAAAATATTTAAAAAAAATATCCCTATATGACTTAATATACACCCCATACGTGAAAACGAACCCCGAATACCCTAAATATTATTAAAAAATAAAAAAAAATCAATTTTGGGTTTGAGGCGGGCCGCGTAAGTCACACCTCAACCCTTATGCGGGCCGCGACGAGGTAAAATGTGGCTAAAACCTGGGCCGCCACGTGGCCCAACACCCGGCGAGCCTACTTGCTGACCAGGATCAGCTATGCTGTTGACCAGCGTTGGCGCGGGCCGCGTAGGCCTTGGTCTACCTTTACGCGGGCCACAATAGGACCAGAAATCAGCACTATATATAGAGGGCCTCGGATCTTCAGTCGAACTCGCTCACTTTCTTTTCTATATCTTGAAAATCTGATATTAGGCATAATATACGGGTATTACACCCCCCCTAATAGCGAAAATCTGCTCCGTTGTAAGTATTATAACCCCTGGATATGTATTAGATACGTTGCCCGATTGATATAGGGTTCGGTAACGGCTGTCGTGGTTCTGCCCGACGTAGTCGTGGTTCTGCCCGACCTAGTCGTTGGAATGCCGTCTCGGGGAGGGTATTACTAATATTAAAATGGGTTATTATACTAACACGTGTGCATTTGTGTAAATGATAGATTGTTACCAGGAAACCCTAAAGGATAATCTAAGACAGCAATGTGAGTAATCTCCTTTTTGTTAACTGCTTTTACAAAACCTCACACGATTAATTATATATTAAACAGTTATTGAGTATTTGTAAGGATACAATTATCATGGGTATGTTGGGGTTTTGTATACAAAATTTGTTACTGGAGGGGTAACATTTCCACAAGTCGGGTCTGGCAATACCACGGGTGATAATTGATATGACTTGGAAACAAATGTAATTGCGAGACCGCCCTCAATACTGTACAATGGATTTTACTTAAACTTGATTAAACTGGGATTCACTCACCAGTATTTCCCACTGACAAAATGTTTTTAAACACGTTTCAGGTAACAAAATGTGAAAGCCAAATAGAAGCCAGCTGGACAGCACTGAAGGCTTGGAAAGGTGGCAATAAAGTTACCTAAAACAAAATAGATGTTTTTATTAAATAAAATAGGATTTATTCCTATGAAAATGTGTGTACTGCAAACTTGGGTTTTATCCCATGTGTTTAATATTATGAAAATGTGGTATTTTACTCTGATTAAATATTTCCTAACTACGGTCCTGATGAAAATTCCGCTGCCAAATTAGACAATACCAGATACCACCAAAACTGGCTCGCAACCGCCCGTTCCCGTGATTAATAGGGGGACGGGGGCTGTGACAGAAGGTGGTATCAGAGCTAAGCCACTGATTCAGCCACAGAAGTGTTCTGCTGACATCAAAATTCAAATTGTTAGGAAATAAATTACGGAAATACGTGCATAGTTGTATTTTATTGTTATGTGTTATTTGACTATTTGTTAGTTTACAGTATGAGCGACCAAGGACCATCTGACGCGTACCGTCAATTGTCTGGTTCGCCTAGAAGCGAAGGTGCCTCTTCTCAGCTTGCCCTCTCAGGGTACTCTGCTGATACGGAAGAAGGAATATTCGTGTATAAGGCTTAGTCTGAAGAGCCATTCCCTCAGAAAAAGAGAGGATGGTTCAGTCGAGGGGCACACGAGCGTAGGAAGCGTATGAAAAAGTTACAAGACCAGAGAGCACTAGCAGCAGCCAAAAGAGAAACCGATGCTTATGCCCAGGATATGATTAATAGGGGTATAGCCAATATCCATATCCTAGCAACCACTTTAGCTGACCCTAACCTGGAACAAATGATAGCACCGCAACCACAACCACCAATTCCTGACCAAACGATGGAAATAGAAAACCCTGAAAATCAAGTAGAAATGCATGATTTTAATCCGGAGGAAATACCTTGGGTACCTGCACCAAACCCCTTAGACCCAAATTACGACCCATGGTGGGACGACAATAGGGACTATGTGCAACGTTACCCGATACACGAAGACATACCCATGCCAAACATAGGAGGCTACCCAGGTTTGGATCCTTTAGATCCCTATTACCACGATGTATTCATTAGGGAGATTTTAAAGAATCCTTACCAATTCCAGGCCCCTACACCCCCATACCAAGAACCCGCACCCCATATTCCGAACCCAGTCCTAGAACCTGCACCCCCAATGAGTGCAGACAATGTACAAGAACTTAGGACATTTGGTGAGGAAATTTTAGAAAGTAGTGAACGAATGAGACAGGTGGGAGAGCGACTCGTCTGGAAGTACGACGAGCGCAATATGGATTTCTGGATGAATCCATATCCATGAATGTGATGGTGGAGACGGCAGTAATAATAATAATAAAATATATGTTTATGTGTATAAAAAAAACTACGGATGCCTATTACTAGTAGTGTAACTTTAAATTTCAGTCGGTATTGTAAATTTTAATTTCAGTACTGGTGTGTAATAGATGCATATTATAAGAATAGAGTAAGTCGCAATGATCGACGTTTTTGACCAAAATGCGTGTCATGTGATTGGCTATATTAAAATATTATTTTGTGATATTAATACGTGGTAATTGTTTAAAATTCAGATGGCCGACGAAGGAAATCAAGAAAATCTGAATAACGATAACCAGAGTAACATTAACTTGGTTAATGAGAATCCGAGCATCAATAACAATGGAAACCAAGTGGATAATAGTGTTATCCAACACATAGTAGCACAAGGAATCATAGATGTAATGCCATTTATTATCCAAACTGTTAAGGAAGCAGATAATAAAAGTAAGCACAACAGTAAGCGACCAACTGAACCAGAATATAGCGTAAACAATGGACCTGTACTTCAAGTGCCCATTCCCAAAAGAAGAAGAACCATGCCTTATGGTTGCTCTTACAAAGAATTCTGGTCCTGCAAACCAATAGAATTCTCTGGCAATGAAGATTGCAGCCCTACGCTGGATAGAAAAGACTAAGGCTATTTTAAAAATAAGTAAGTGTGCTGAAGAAGACAAGATAATGTTTTCTTCTAATCTGTTTAAGAACTCAGCCTTAGAATGGTGGAACACTATCCTCCAGTCAAGAGGAAGCGATAGGGTTTACAACATGGAATGGGAAGAATTTAAGATTATGGTAGAAAGGAAATTCTGCCCTCCCAATGAAAAGGAACAGATAGCGAATAAGTTTCTAAACCTAAGGATGACCGGGGTAGATAGTAAGGGTTATACTACCACATTCTTTGAATATGCTAGAATAGTACCAACCCTTGCATCACCTGAACCGGTATTAATCTCCCGTTACATCTGGGGATTAATTGGAGAAATTAGACATGTAGTCAAGGCAGCTAGACCCCAAACTATAGAAGAAGCTGTAGAACTAGCAGATACCTTGACAGATGAATTAATTCGTACTAGAGAAGAAGACCAGAGGAGAAACCTAGCTCAAAGGCTTACCCAAGAATTCCATTCTAGGTATTCCAATCGTAGGAATATAGGTTCTACTTTTGCACCATACTGCAAGGTCTGCAAGAAAAAGCATTCAGGAAAATGCTCCACTCACTACAATTTTTGCAAAGCACCAGGACACAAGGAAGAAGATTGCAGGAGAAAATCCAGGAGAAAATCCAGTAATGGACTATGCTAGAGCATTTGTTCTGACTGCAGATGAAGCCAAAATGATTCCGGACGTCATAGCCGGTACGTTTTTAGTTAATGATGTTTTTGCTAAAGTATTATTTGACTCTGGTACAAACCAAAGTTTTATTAATACTTCATTTTACAAACTTCTTAATCAATCATTAACTAAACTTCCACAAGAATGTCTAGTAGAGACAGCAAATGGAGAAACGGTTAGGATTTCTGAAATCTTGCAGGGAGCAAGAGTAGAAATTTTAAAGCAAAAGTATATTGCAAACTTGTATCCAATTAATCTGACAGGATTTGATATCGTATTAGGAATGGATTGGTTAATAGCCAATAAAGCTAATATTTTATGTGATCAAAAGTCAATTCATGTAAATTCACCAAAGGGTGAAAAGATCACAATTAAAGGAGATAAACCCTGTAGATCCACTAAATTCATCTCTGTAATGAAAACTGCAAGCTATATAAGAAAAGGATCTATAGTGTATTTGATTTCTATAATCGCTAACACTAAAAGAAAAGAATTAAAGGACATTCCAGTAGTGTCTCAGTTTTCAGATGTATTCCCAGAAGAATTACTAGGACTACCGCCAGACAGAGAAGTTGAATTCAGAATCCATCTACTGCCAGGAACAGTACCAATTGCCAAAGCACCCTACCATTTGGCACCCGCCGAAATGCAAGAACTGAAGAAACAGTTAGACGAACTATTGGAAAAAGGATTCATACAACCAAGCTCATCGCCATGGGGAGCGCCGATACTGTTTGTCAAAAAGAAGGACGGATCAATGCGTATGTGCATTGACTACCGTGAATTAAACAAGGTCACGATTAAGAATTGGCACCCACTACCGAGAATCTTTGTTTGATCAGTTGCAAGGAGCTCGATTTTTCTCCAAAATCGATTTAAGATCAGGATATCATCAATTAAAGGTACAGGAAGAGGACATTCCTAAAACCGCTTTCAGAACAAGGTATGGTCATTATGAATTTACTGTCATGCCATTTGGTTTAACCAATGCCCCAGCAGCATTTATGGACATGATGAACCGAATATGTAAGCCATATTTGGATAAATTCATAATTGTCTTTATAGACGATATTCTAATTTATTCTAAAAGTAAGGAAGATCATGCAAAGCATTTGCACACACTTCTAAGTTTATTAAGAAAGGAAAAACTTTATGCTAAATTTTCCAAGTGTAAATTTTGGTTAGAGCAGGTACAGTTTCTTGGACACTTAGTTAATCATGAAGGAATTCATGTGGATCCAACAAAAATCGAGGCAATTAGTAAATGGAAAACCCCTGAGTCACCAACCGAGGTTAGAAGTTTCTTAGGATTGGCCGGTTATTATAGAAGATTTATTCAAGATTTTTCTAGAATAGCCATTCCTTTAACTAAGTTAACCTACAAATCCATTTAGTTTGAATGGGGACCAAAACAAGAAGAAGCATTTAAAATTCTTAAGCAAAGATTAACCCATGCACCCATACTAGCGTTACCAGAAGGAACTGAAGACTTTGTAGTCTATTGTGACGCTTCTAAGTTAGTTTATGGATGTGTATTAATGCAACGACAAAAGGTTATAGCTTATGCATCTAGACAGCTTAAGAATCATGAAGAGAATTATTCAACCCATGACTTGGAATTAGGAGCTATAATTTTTGCCCTTAAGATTTGGAGACATTACCTTTATGGTAGTAAGTTTACCATATTCACGGATCATAAAAGTTTAAGGTATGTTTTCGAGTAAAAGGAGTTAACTATGAGACAAAGACGTTGGATGGAGATGCTTAGTGATTACGATTGTGATATCCAGTATCATGAAGGAAAAGCAAATGTAATAGCAGATGCTTTAAGCCGAAAGTATCATGAAAAGCCAAAAAGGGTATGTTCTCTTAAATTAAATCTGCAAGTAGATTTAAATGATCAAATAAGAAAAGCTCAAGAATCAGTAATCAAGGATGATACTGAAAAACTAAAAGGTATGATTAAGGAATTAGAACAAGGAACAGATGAAATTTGGAGATTTCATAAAAAGAAAATGTGGATACCTAAGTTAGGGAACCTGCGTCATCGTATATTAGAAGAAGCCCATAAGTCTAAGTATACAATGCATCCTGGAAGTGATAAGATGTACCAGGATTTAAGAAAGAATTTCTGGTGGATAGGAATGAAAAAGGATATAGCAGCCTATGTTTCTAAATGTTTAACTTGTTCACAAGTTAAAGCTGAACACCAGAAACCCTCGGGATTGCTGCAACAGTTAGAAATGCCGGTATGGAAATGGGAATTGATAACAATGGATTTTGTTACCAAATTACCCAAAACAAAGAAAGGTAATGATACCATATGGGTAATTATAGATAGGCTAACCAAGTTAGCTCATTTCCTACCAATGAAAGAAACTTTCAGTATGGAACAATTAGCCAAATTGTATGTAAATGAAATAGTTTCATTACATGGAATACCTTTATCAATTGTTTCTGATAGGGACAGTCGTTTTACCTCTCATTTTTGGACAAGTTTCCAAAAAGCCATGGGAACCAAGTTAAATCTAAGCACAGCTTATCATACTCAAACAGATGGACAAAGTGAAAGGACAATTCAGACAATGGAAGATATGCTTAGAGCGTGTGTAATTGATTTCGGAGGTAATTGGGACGATCACTTACCTTTAATAGAATTTTCTTATTATAATAGTTATCACACAAGTATCAATGTCGCACCATTCAAAGCACTTTATGGACAAAAGTGCTGAACCCCAGTCTGTTGGGCAGAGATTGGGGAAAAGCAACTATTTGGACCTGAGATAGTGCAGGAGACAACCGACAATATCATTCAAGTCAAGGAATGACTGAAAGCAGCACGTGATCGACAGAAGAGCTATGCCGATAACCGACGCAAACCGTTGGAATTTCAAGAAGGAGATAAAGTATTGTTAAAAGTCTCTCCTTGGAAAGGAGTAGTAAGATTCATCAAAAGAGGAAAGCTAAGACCCAGGTATGTTGGACCTTTTGAGATTATTAAAAGAATAGGAGCTGTAGCCTATCAGCTACAACTGCCATAGGAAATGGCAGGAATACATGATGTATTTCATGTATCAAATCTCAAGAAATGCTTAGCCGATGAATCGCGGATGGTACCTCTTAAGGATATAGAGGTAAATGAACAACTCAAGTTTGTAGAAAGGCCTCTACAGATTGAAGACAGGAAAGTCAAGAATCTCAAACACAAGAGATTAGTTCTGGTCAAAGTGAAGTGGGACTCCAAAAGAGGACCTGAGTACACATGGGAACTTGAATCAGAAATGCAAAGGAAATATCCACACTTGTTCCAGTAGATCTCGAGGACGAGCTCTAAAACAAGGTGGGGAGGATATAGCAACCCCATAGAAAACCGACACCCTCGAATTATTTTCGACACCCTAAAATATTTAAAAAAAAATATCCCTATATGACTTAATATACACCCCATACGTGAAAACGAACCCCAAATACCCTAAATATTATTAAAAAATAAAAAAAAAATCAATTTTGGGTTTGAGGCGGGCCGCGTAAGTCACACCTCAACCCTTACACGGGCACGGTGAGGTAAAATGTGGCTAAAACCTGGGCCGCCACGTGGCCCAACACCCGACGAGCCTACTTGCTGACCCAGATCAGCTACGCTGTTGACCAGCAT
Source organism: Helianthus tuberosus (assembly GCA_030545235.1). Classification (NCBI taxonomy): domain Eukaryota; kingdom Viridiplantae; phylum Streptophyta; class Magnoliopsida; order Asterales; family Asteraceae; genus Helianthus; species Helianthus tuberosus. The sequence goes on from JARYGA010027335.1 coordinate 51,689, forward strand.
TGACGCGGGCCGCGTAGGCCTTGGTCTACCTTTACGCGGGCCGCGAGAGGGCCAGAAATCAGCACTATATATAGAGGGCCTCGGATCTTCAGTCGAACTCGCTCACTTTCTTTTCTATATCTCGAAAATCTGATAGTAGGCATAATATACGAGTATTACACCCCCCCTAATAGTGAAGTTCTGCTCCGTTGTAAGTATTATAACCCCTGGATACGTATTAGATACGCTGCCCGATTGATCTAGGGTTTCGTAACGGCTGTCGTGGTTCTGCCCGACGTAGTCGTTGGAATGCCGTCTCGGGGAGGGTATTACTAATATTAAAATGGGTTATTATACTAACACGTGTGCGTTTCTGTAAATTATAGATTGTCACCAGGAAACCCTAAAGGATAATCTAAGACAGCAATGTGAGTAATCTCCTTTTTGTTAACTGTTTTTACAAAACCTCACATGATTAATTATATATTAAACAGTTATTGAGTATTTGTAAGGATACAATTATCGTGGGTATGTTGGGGTTTTGTATACAAAATTTGTTACTGGAGGGGTAACATTTCCACAAGTCGGGTCTGGCAGTACCACGGGTGATATTTGATATGACTTGGAAACAAATGTAATTGCGAGACTGCCCTCAATACTGTACAATGGATTTTACTTAAACTTGATTAAACTGAGATTCACTCACCAGTATTTCCCACTGACAAAATGTTTTTAAACGCGTTTCAGGTAACAAAATGTGAAAGCCAAATAGAAGCCAGCTGGACAGCACTGAAGGCTTGGAAAAGTGGCAATAAAGTTACCTAAAATAAAATAGATGTTTTTATTAAATAAAATAGGATTTATTCCTTTGAAAATGTGTGTACTGCAAACTTGGGTTTTATCCCATGTGTTTAATATTATGAAAATGTGGTATTTTACTCTGATTAAATATTTCCTAACTACGGTCCTGATGAAAATTCCGCTGCCAAATTAGACAATACCAGATACCACCGAAACTGGCTCGCAACCACCCGTTCCCGGTGATTAATAGGGGATGGGGGCTGTGACACGGTGTTTGGTTATACCTCTTGGATCATAAAAATAAAAGTTAAATGGGTTAAATGAGCTTAAAATGAAAGATATTACGTTTCAAAAGGTTCAGGGGGTGAAAATGCCAACTTTGAAACTTGCTGATCTGGTTACCCCTATGGTGGCATCACGCCACCACCAACACCCTCTGCCGTCGCGCGACTCGACGGCCTGATCTGGACAGATTCTTTACACAGCTGCAAGTTTCAGCATGTTATCTTCTCCAAACCACTTCCTCACTCACATAACTTCAATTCTATGGATTCTTTGATGGATTTAAAAACCACTAGACACTTGTATGATCAAGATTATACCTGGGGGACACTTGCTTTGATCCTAGAGCATTCAAAAACCTATATAAAGGGGCCATGTTTGGGGCTCATTCCTCACACTTCAAAATTTTCTCAAACTCTCAAAGTTTCTCAAGCTTGGGAGCTTTCAATCTCATTCTCTGAAGCATCCTACTTTGGAAGGAAGCCTTCTTAGTCTAAATCTTCTTGCTAAGGACTCTTGTAAGTGTGCTTAGCCTCTGTAATTAAGTTTTGACTTAGTGATTAATCACTAATGGTCCAGCCATTATTCGAATTGAAAGTGGCTATGAGTTGGTAATTATGTGGGTAATAAACCCTTAAAAGGGCACCCACTGATTATCACTCTAACTTTGTCAATTGTCGGGTCAAACTTATTATTAAAAAGTCAACATAAGCTATTTTTGCAAATAAATTCATAACTAACAATACAGAGGTTATGGAACATGTTTTAACACTAAAATAACTTGGTAAATAATGTAAGAACATGTCTAGGCATGTTCAACCCGACAATTCTGAGTTTAGGTTCGGTTCGGAACCGAAAGTCGCAAAAGTAGACTTTTGCTTTGACTTTCAGTTCTGACCCGACTTAGCTTGTTTTGGATATGCCTTAAGGTTCCTTTAGGACCATATTACATGTTAGTATAACCCTCTGAGATTATACAACATGGTTCCTCAATAATCCGAATCATATGCATGTTTCCGTTAAATGCTTAATTGTTGACCATAATGCCCTTTTGATGATAAAACGAGATTTTTGAAAATGTGAGGGGACAAAAACCTTTATTACGGATTTATAAACATGTCCTAAAAATTTGACATCAGTTTGTGGTCTAAATTAGGAGTTATGCTCGATATCGTAAATAAGAGCCTTTTTATTAATTAATCGGCATTTTCGGCATAAAACCTATTTAAACCCAAATTATGACACCAAACTTTTTACCCACTGATATAATATAATATTTAGGGATTTTTGGAAATTTTTATTTAAATTTAGACTGATCATAACATAGAGTTCTTGCATAGACTCGGTAATTGACGATTATACCTTTTTTACTAATAAAATGAGTTTTACATATGAAACCTTTTTCTACTGATTTTATACAATAAATAAGTTATTTTAAACTGTAAAGGCTGGTCAAAATCTGTTGGTGCATACATCTGTCGACTTCGCCTTATATCGAGTCTTGGTTGCGTTGCGGATCTGATCAAGAGTGACATCATCAAAAATGTCATCATGTGACATCAATGATGACATCACAACATTCTAGACGATAACAATCAGTTCTCGAAAGTCAATACACTCACAAGAGACAAAATAGATTCTAAGTTTGGTTTGAAAGTTAAGTTTCGCTTGAAGTTAAATATGTATAGTTCGCTTGAAAGATAATTGGGTAGTTCGCTTGAGAGGCTCGCTTGAAGCAGCCATGTTCATTTCAAGCGAGACCAGGATTAGTATAAATAGGCAGGTTGTCATTTCATTTGTAACGAATTCCAGAATTGATACCGAGGTGCTGCCGGTGTTCCTTGTGATTGTAATCGATAGTAAATCAATATACAAGAGGTTTATAGTGATATTCAAGCTGTTATCACATCCGTTTCTTAGTTTCCACCTCTGAAACGGATTTGAGCTCTTCCGAACGACTCATTCAGGTCGCGATTCGATCCTACAAGTGGTATCAGAGCTCAGGAAGAAGAGTTCTTGCCAAAACAAGCTTGAAAATCTGATTTCTACACCTTCTTTTTCAAAATTAAAATTTTTTCACGGTTAAAATCAGCTCAAATTCTCACATATCATGCGTAATCATGTTTTAACAAATCCTGGAAAGTTTCAGAAGTAAAATCACACTAAAACTTGATCATTTAAATAGATTCGCTTGAAATCAGATCGATTGGTGATGACGTCAGCAGCTTTCAAGCGAAACAAGCTTGTTTAGTCCGCTTGAAATTGACCTAGTTCGCTTGAACATCATCATCTCGCTTGAGTTTACACCTTGTGTCCGCTTGAAACGACATCTCGCTTGAATTTTCATTGTGTGTCCGCTTGAGTTTACACCTTGAGTCCGCTTGAAAACGAGAGTCCACTTGAAAACCATATCAATCTTGAGGCCGCTTGAAAACGAGAGTTCGCTTGAATCGTATTTCCGGTGAACAAGTTTGTTTGTGTGTGGAAATTGCATCGATTCATGTAAAACATTTTACGAGGATGACAGGCCATTGATATTTGGGAAAAGAAATTTTGTGTTGAGTATCAGTTGCATGTGAAGTATTAATAGAGGTTGTCGACCAACTTCTAATATCATAATCATTTTAAAAATTAAAGTAGCACTAATCGATTTAGTGGATTTGAAGGCCCAATCAAATTGTGTTGAACAATTAAAAGGTGTCGGTTCATTCAAGACTTTGCATGTGAAGTTTTTCGACCCAAGAATCAAAGTATATGCCGCCCACTATTCAATATCAGTGGCCCAATCAAAGTATTATGTGATTTGAATGTTGGCCCAATAGATATTCATGCAATACATCAATTTGTGAGAAACCGTGTTACATTGTTTGAATTCATGTGATTGTCATAGAGTGTCAGTCTAGTCTAAGTGTCGGCCACTATTCAGTTATGCATGTGAAGATATTGTCCATTGATAAATTGGCCCAATCATAGTCTTTTATTGCTTGTTGTTGTCGGTTTAGTGGACTTTGAGGTCCAATCGATTTGTTTTGAGTATTAATATTGATCGGCCCATGTGACTTTAATTCTTGCGGCCCAATCAGAGTTTAGATATATCAGATAAGCTGAACCGATTTATTAATTGCTTCGATACCGAGGTGTTTTACGAGGTGATCCAGCTCATAAAGAACTGTATTTTTAAAACAAGAAAGTTTGTGTTTGTGAAGCTTTGACTTTGAAACATGGAAAAGGAGTTGTTGAAGAAGTCATTTGACATGTTTGTAGCTTTTGACCATGAAACAACAAAGATGACCATTGATAGATATTGTCATTTAGTCGTGGAAATGGGAAGATTGAACATTAAGAAAGATGATGATGAATGGGTTGATAAACTTGCTGATGCTTTACCACAACAGAAATGGGAAAATTATTTGAAGATTGTAAAACACATGAGGAAGTCTGAGAATATGAATTTGGCACAGTTTATTCAGAAAATTGAAGAGCATGAATTGGAAAGAGAATGGGAAGAAACAGAAGCAAGAAAAGCTGCAGATAATAAAGCAAAAATAGAAACTGAGAAAGCAGAAGTTGAAGAAAGTTCAACAAAGGAAACTGAGGGACAGAAAGCTGAAATAGAATCTGAAGAACCAGTGGTTGAAAAGATTGTAGAGAAAGTTGTTGAAATTGAAAAGATTGTTGAAATTGAGAAAGTTGTTGAAGTTGATAAGATAGTCGAGGTCGTTAAACCGTGTTTGAAATGTGAGGAGCCTTGCCAAGTTTGTGAGGAGAAAGATAAGAAGATTGCTGAACTTGAGAAGATTAAAGAAGATTTACTGTCTGATGTAAAGTATGTGAAGGAATCGTATGATGTGCTCAACAAAATAGTTGATCGTCTGAAAAGAACGAATTCAGAGATTGAAAATGCAATGACAAAAATGAGAGCAACTTTAATGACAAAACAGAGCGTCATCAATGAGTATATTGAAGATTGTGCGAAACTGAAGCAGGATTTAGAGCTTGAAAAGATTGAAAATGAAAGGATTAAACGTTTGTTGTTGAGTTATACTACTTGTGATTATTTGATTGATCGTGTTTATCCTACTGTTGCAGGTCTTGAAGCATTCATGGAGAAAAAGACTGAATATACTGATACTGGTAAGAAACAAAGAGTCAAGTATAACAGATGTCCGCCCCCGATCCATGAAAGTTATTCTCCCAGGAATCCAAACGAAGAGCGTCTAAAAAAGGCAGTCAACATCAAGTTAAAGTCTGAAATCATTGATGAATTACCAGACAATATTGATGTTACATTCACAGCGTCTGACACTGATCATGAGTCTGAGTTATTAAAGAAAGTGGTTGATCAGGTGTTGGATATGGATGAAGAGTCAAAACCGGAGTCTAAGTCTGAAAGTTCGAGTTCATCAGAAAAGAGTCCGAGTTCACCGGTTAACAGGGTTTACAATAGAGAATTCCTGTTATCAAAATCTAATTTGAATGATGGATCAATCAAAGTGGCTTATACTTTGTATGATTCAGACAAATTATATTCTGATGAGGAATTTCCAATAAGAAGTCTCAAAACTGAAATGATTAAACAGGTTTTCAAATTAACAGAAATTAATATTTCTGAAATAAAAGATTTAAATCTTATTGAAAAACCTAAAAAATACACTTCAAGAGTTCAACAGAGATTGAACAAGAAAATGGGTTACAGTTGTGGTTATAATTTCCAAAAGAAATCAAACCATAATGGTAATCTCAAAAAGAAAGGTCTTGGTTTCAATTCTTCAGAAAATTATAAAAATCAGAAAACTTATAAACCAAAAACAAAATTTGTTTCAGGAGGAAGTTCAGAGGATGAACAGAAGAAACCGTTCTGGAAGCAGTCAAACCAGGAGTTTCTTGCTGAAGTGAAGAAGAATGTGAGAAAGTTTGCTCAAAGAGTTGACAGAAGAACTTGTTTCAAATGCCAGGAAGTTGGACACATAGCTTGGAATTGCCCCAAGACCAACTACCAAAAATAGGGAGTTTCTTCTAAATCTGTTTTGAGAAAGACTTGTGTTGATAAGAAAGAACAACCTGTAAAAAATGTTAAAAGTTTGAAAATTCTACTTCTGAGGAAGGAGAAAGTTCAAAATGGTTTTACAAAAGAAGAGGTGATTTGAGTAAACAAAAGTGGGTGGTTAAATCTGAGGGTAATTCTGACAATGAATCTGATTCCATAAAATCAGAGGAGTCTTTGGTTGAGAAAAAGGTTGTGAATTCCGTTCCAGAGGTGAACGATGAGGATTTTCCTCCATTGTCAAAGGAAAATTTGATGAAGAAAGTGGGAAAGGTAGAGATCTCAAATCAATTCTTCGCTGATAAGGGAGAATTTGATGTTGAGAAGACTTTCAATGGAAAAGTCAAACATATTTTCGGGAAGATGGTTGATGGGAAGGTTAAAACTGCAAAATATTTTTATAAATCAAAATGTTGGTGGGATAGATGTATCCCAGAATCTCCCAATGCTGGTCAGGCTTGGGGGAAAGTTTTTCCAAACTAAAATCCTGACTTGCCGGAGCTCCCAGGTTGGTAAGAGTGGAGCAGGTATCGACATCTTTCTTAGCAAATGATCCTACAAGTGGTACAGTTGGTAAAGTACAGGTGATATATTTAAATTGTTATATTTTGATTTACAAGTGATTATAGTTGGTGAGTGAACCTGTAAGTGATTGAAAGAGGTTTTCATTGACAAGTGGTTAATCAAGGTCATTAAGTTGAACTTGATTGGACCATACTTACAAGTGGTAATTTGGAGAACAATGTGATGAACCCCTAACCTACAAATGGTTTGAAAATCAACAAAACTAATTTTCCGGAAAAACCATTTGATTAAAACAAACTTAAGTGTTTTTGAAATCACAATGGGAAAATAGTTTGTTGTAAGGGGGAGTTCTGATTGTTTATACCAAGTGAATGGCGATTTGAAGCGATTTGATATCAGTTGTCATTTTATTGTATAGTTTGTTTTCAAACTTCTTTAAATGTGTTTGCATTTTAGGGGGAGTAAAATTTTTTCAGAAAATCCAAAAACATTAGAAATTTTGAAAAAGACAAAAACATGATAAAACCTACTAGCAAAAAGACAAAAATAGTAAAAAATTCAAAATGAGTTTTGTTGTATAAAAGAGGAAATGATAGTACATCAGTGGACTATCACAACATGCTAAATAATTGGAAAGTCAAATGTGATAAACGATCTCACTGTGGATGTGTGAGTAGGTTTTTGCACATTTAGTAGATTGTGACGAGATATAAATCTAAATTCAAACTTGCTTAATTCGTGGGTAACATCTCTCAGATATATGGGTAACCCCCGAAATCTTGTTTGAAGGACCCATCTTTCTGAGATACTAGGTCTTTATGCTTAGTGATATCTGGGGTATTATCCCGGGACTTCTGTTGAATGGAAATTCTGACCTAGTCCCCGGAGAATACTTTCTAATTGCTTGAAATATAGCGTCGCCCTCAGCAAATTGATGAAACAATAAAATTGATAATCATTGCTGTTGTAATACAAAAGATCCTCTAAAGGGGACCCACCAAAAGTCGAGCTGTCATCTCTCTGCTGAATGGAAGTTCTGACCTGAGCTCTCACGGTCTCGCATTTTAACCCTTTACAGATATCATCTAGGTATACTCATCTGTAAGACTGAATATTGGGATCTGGATACGGGAGTATATTCTGAGGTGGGACACGCGAATAAGTTTAAGTGCTTAAGACACTAATCTCGTATCTCGAAACAGTTGAACTGTGTGTGAGAATTTAAGTGGATCAGTATACTGACAATCTAAGTGAATCGTTTAGAACTTAAAATGTATAAAGCTTAACGGTGTTGGTGATTTGTCTCAAAAACTAATATGATCCTCTTACGCAAACTCAAAAAAAATATTGCATGTAAATATTTCTTTACTGCATTTCAATTCTGTTATTTCAGAATCCAAAAAGAGTTTCAGTGTGTTTTAGCATAAATTTTGAAAAATTAAAAGATTTTAGACGACTGATGTTGAAAAGCTGAATTTCAAAATTCCGAGTGCTAAACATGACGAACAGGTTTGGGAAAGTGTGTTTGAAGATGTGTGAAATGAAAATGATGTATATTCAAGTGGTTCATCAGAAATTGAAATTGGTGTATCCAGGGTTGCGTCTTCAAGTGATTAGCAAAGTTTCTTAATTTGTTATATCCTATCTTTTATGAAACTTATGTTTTGGGTAGAGAATATGCAGGTGAATCAGGTTACGATACTTGAACTTGTGAAAGCCAGACTACGATCCCAGTACAAGTTGAGGGGGAGTCTGTTAGAGAAAGAGAGTCTGAAGATGCAAGAGCTAGGAGTTTGATCCTGAAAGATCAGTTGAAGAAAGTTAGAGTAAAGGAAGCCCAAAGACTGATAAAGACTGAAGATTGAGAAGACTCGACACTTAAGACTCGTCAACATCTGAGGGAGAGTCTGTTGGTGCATACATCTGTCGACTTCGCCTTATATCGAGTCTTGGTTGCGTTGCGGATCTGATCAAGAGTGACATCATCAAAAATGTCATCATGTGACATCAATGATGACATCACAACATTCTAGATGATGACAATCAGTTCTCGAAAGTCAATACACTCACAAGAGACAAAATAGATTCTAAGTTTGGTTTGAAAGTTAAGTTTCGCTTGAAGTTAAATATGTACAGTTCGCTTGAAAGATAATTGGGTAGTTCGCTTGAGAGGCTCGCTTGAAGCAGCCATGTTCATTTCAAGCGAGACTAGGATTAGTTTAAATAGGCAGGTTGTCATTTCATTTGTAACGAATTCCAGAATTGATACCGAGGTGCTGCCGGTGTTCCTTGTGATTGTAATCTATAGTAAATCAATATACAAGAGGTTTATAGTGATATTCAAGCTGTTATCACATCCGTTTCTTAGTTTCCGCCTCTGAAACGGATTTGAGCTCTTCCGAACGACTCATTCAGGTCGCGATTCGATCCTACAAAATCTCAGATTTCCTTAATCAACCCCAATATCGTCAAATACCGACTTTTATGCGATTTAGGCGCATAGTATGTTTAAAACCATATTTGGCACCTAAGGTTTGTTACCTACTGATGTTATGAGTAAATTTTTATACTTTAACAGTAAGTAAAAGTTTTGAACTCAAATTTCCAAATTTAACCCTTAAAGCATATGTGAAATGACCAAAATGCCCCTACGGTGCATAGTTTGGTCATAAAAGATAAATTTCACACATACATAATATCTTACTGATATAACCTGCAAAAATAAATATTTTTACTGATCATTTTAGACCAGAACCTCAGATTGTTATTTAATCTCTTTTATAATCTTTAAAATGACCAAAATACCCCTACGAGGCTTAAATTGATTCTAAATTCGTGTTAGGCATAATGGAAGGTATCCTACTGATATCATAACACATTTTAAGCATATTAACTTAGGGAACCTGTTCATGACTCATTTGGCTACCCGTTATGCATTTTTCGCGTTCGGACGGTTTATGTGACTAGTTTGCATGGATTGACCGAAACGGATCAAACCTTATCATTTTCACTTCAAAATCAAGAATGTGTTTGGTTTACCCATATTAAACAAGTCTTCATACTTGTCGGGTTGAAATCACATTTTAATCCGGTCTTTGCTTAATCTTGCGTTTTGAACCGTATACCTTTCTTTACAACTAACCGGTCTAAGTTAAGACTTAAATAAGACCCGTTAGGATTCTAATAGGTTATTAAAAACCTTCGTTCCAGATTAGGAGCCCGGTAAAAGCTATATGTACTTGCTTGATTGATTTACGGCTGGGAATAAATTTATATTTTTGCTCAGGTAAATACTTTTAACTTATTTTCCCTTATACGGGCTTGGGGTACGGTATATAAAATACCGCTTGGTCGGGTATTGAATTTTTAATCATATGAAGGTTAAATCATTGAGATAACCTGTTTAATCTGTTTTGTTTATTTTAAGCCTTTGGGGGGTTAATGACCATGTCCTGGATATCCTCGGCTCATTCATTGAAATGGCCACGACTTAAGCACGGGGTGTAGGCATACACCTGCCGGTGCGTATGTAAAATGATATACCTGCTTGTTCAAGAATAACTCGCCGTAGGTTATATTATGTGGTGTGTCTATTAATCTTTAACCCGGTATTTAACCCGGGCTACTGAACATATAACAAACATATAATTCTTTTACGAGATTATTTTTAAATAATTATCCCAAGTTATAAAAGAATATTTGTGCCTTGTGCATTAATTTATGTTATGTGGTGTGTCTATTAATCTTTAACCCTTGTGATCCGCATGTGGATCTTTTTACATTCCGTTTGTAATAATTTATGTTACTTGGGTTCAGTTTGCAATATTTTACTTTAGACTTCCGCTGTGCATTAAACTGTGATTATTTGACTATGATGATATCAACTATGTCACGATACTCTCCACCGGGCCCACCGGTAATACGTGGAAAATATCGGGGTGTGACAGGCTCCAAGTAGAGTTTTGTGTAAGGCTTGTTTTAGAACAAACAAATTTAAGTTTTCCCCACACTTAAATTACACATTGTTCTCAATGTGTCCAAAATTGATCAGATTTGATTAAATGTGTAAATGTGGGTTAAAAAAACAAATTTTTCAAATATCAGACACTAGGCATGGGGGCGTGTGTGGGAGACATGACCCCATGTCAAAAGTGACAGTAACGAAGTTTTACAGAAGACAAACACGGGGCATGCCTATAGGACACGATCCTGTGTGAAGGTTGCAGAATCAAAAACTGTTTTCAGAAGACTTGGGGCACGGGGGCATGCTTACCTCACAAAGTGACACTGCCTCGTCCTGCACTTACGGTTTTGAAGATTTTTCATCGGGAGTTGTCTGTTTTCATGCATGGGGTGCTGTTTCAACGTCCTTTGGCCATTCTCATCATTTACGGTCTAGGGTTTAACATTAGGGTTTAGCTTTAGGGTTTAGGGTTTATAACACTTATTTTTCAATTTTAAACATGTATATACATATATGTATAATTGAAAATATACACATATGTATACACATGTGTATAAATCCCAAAAAAAGATTTAAGAAAAAAAAAACTTAAAGAAAAAGCTCCGATTTTTCCAAAAAAAAAATTGCATTTTTTAACCCTTTTTTTTTTTTTTTTTGCATTTTTTGCTTAGGAAAAATGTGTGGCCCAGAATGCTTCTCAAGTTTCTCAAATAGGGTAGACTTCTCTTATGATCCCTACCCTATATACACTACTAGAAAACAGGGGGATTTCCTACCAAAATTTCCGACAAAACCAATTTTGTCGGAAAATTCCGACCATTTTCCGACAAAATACCAACTAGAAAAATAATCTGGTTTTACCGACTATTTTCCTACAATTTACCGACCAAAAAAATGGTCGGAAATTTGAAGGAAACTTCCGACTAAGTTCCGACCAAAAAAAAGAATAAAAGAAGAAAAAAAGTGGTCGGAAAATGGTCGGAAAAGTTAACTATACAAAAAATAAAAATAAAACTTTGTCGGAAACTGTTACAACCGCTTATTCATAAAATATAAAAACAACAACTTATCGAAAACAAGACCTTGTAAATAACATTGTTCATAAACTTTTTAACAAAATTTGGGCATGACCCGTTTGTAGAACGAGCATACCCCCTGTTTTTACACATAATAAACGTCATCCATCAACGACCCTATTAACATTAAACTACACAAAACAAAGACAACAAGTTTTCAAGTGTAAGACTTCTAACAAGATGAAACAAAATAACAAGACATAGACCCAAAAGTATGCATATAAACTAGCGGAAGCGTTCGGTATAACAAGGCATAGACATGTGCTCGCTCCAAGCTCCGGATCGCCTATAGTGAGGTTTTACCTACATTCAACAACACGGATTTTGAAAGTTAGTCATCATACTAGTTATAAATAAACCTTTCGTTTTAATTCAATCCATTTATGAACATCCATCTTTCTTACGCATTAGACTACCCAAATACTTGGGTTTTGCATAAATACTCTCAATGAGAGTTAAGCATACATAAGACTACCCAAATACTTGGGTTTGGCATAAACACTCTCCATGAGAGTTAAGCATACATATCCAACCCGTTTAACCGGGTTGATTGCTTTCAACATAAAATTCTTCATTCTATCCGTATAACGGATTAAGCTTCTAGCATTTAGCATAGCATACGATACCACTCGTTCAAATCGGGTGGAAGCTTATTCGTGATCGACTTGTTCACTAGAACCGGTCGACTTGCATAACTTATCACAATCCTCATAATAGCCAAACCCGCAAGGGATTTGCTAGTTAGTTACTAATCACCGTAACATTTTAACAATATCTAATTATGATGTTATAACAAGATTATAAATAAGATATTTGTATGCAACGAAACATACCTCGGTCTTGTGATCCTTCCGATTTCTTAGAATTCGAACCTTCTTCCTTCACACCTAGATCAACATGTTCATTCATTCGTTTAGTACCCTAACTTCCATTCCATCACATTTCAATTTACACATAATTATCCTTTCAAGCATTTCATCAAACACCTAGTGTGCGTTACATTAATAAAGCATAGTGTACAAGCATTTAAAGCATGATTTGCTACTTCATCCTATATATGTCATCACTACTCAATCTAATTCTTACAATTCCTTTAATCAATATCAATTTATCTAGCATTCGGGTACTACAAACAGAATTACATGCCAATTACATATATTCATCATTCCTAAAATCTTCACATTCATAACACTAATCTCACAAAGGGGGTTTATAGAGACTTTCTTTCAATTAACCAAAATCAAGCATGATTTCTACTCTAGGGAGTATCCTTAACATATAAACAACACAAATCATATCACAATTTCATGATTGGGTCGAAACCCTAATTCTACAATTCATCAAATCCATGAATTCGACTTACCACTTGATTGGGTATGGGTAAATGATCGAAATTTCACCACATGCAACTGATAAGGCTTGATTTTTCCTTGTGAATTTGGTGAATTTGGTAAGAACAACGGTGAACCCTTGTCTTCCTTGGCTCCAGGTCGCTCCACACACGTAGTGTGTGTGTTTGTTTTGAGTTTTTCTTATTTAGCCCTTTCTACTAACTAGTTACATATTTAGTCCTCCCACTTGAGGGAGTATTTAACTTAAGCCTTTTATTTAACTAGTTATCATTAAATCAAAACTTTCCATTAACCAAGTTAATTTCTTTATTTATCATTTACCATAATTTTTGGGGTGTTACAGAAACTAGTCGGAAAACATAAAACCAAATTCTAATTACTGTATATTTTAAAAATAATATTTATGAGTCTTAGTTGATACAACTTTTGTCATTAAAAGGAGTCTCATTGTATACACAAACACACGCATGTATACTTGTAAAAGTATTATAAGCTAGTTTTAAGTAATCGATCCTGATAGTATACACGTATGTATATATATGTATCATATGTAAAAGTTGGTAAAAAAAAGTATTTAATATATGATTAAGGTGTACAAAAGAATGAACGAAAAAAAGACATTTAAAGCTCCGAAAAACGAAAATAACACACTTTGGTCGGAAAGTTGTCGGAAATTTCCGACCATTTTCCGACTAAAACCATTATTCTTTTGTTATATAATCATTTGGGGGTAAATGTGTGTACGTAAATGTATTTGCTTGTGTCTATATGTATGTAAGTATATATATATGTGTGTATAAGTATGTGTTTGTCCAAGTGTACACACACGCATACATACACACATACATATATATACACATACTTAGCCTGTTTTAATTAATGGGTCCCGATAGTGTACATACACGTATAAACGTGTACAATATGTATAAGTTGGCAAAGTAATAGTATTTCATGTATAATTAATGTGTACAAAAGATGGAATGGAAAAACGATGTTTAAAGGTTAAAAAAATGAAAAAAAACAAAATTTGATGTCGGAAAGTTGTCAGAAATTTCCTACCATTTTCCAACTAAAACACTTATTGGTCGGAAAGTTGTCGGAAATTTCCGACCATTTTCCGACTAAAACATGTATTCTTTTCATATTTACTTATTCGAAGGTGTATATCTATATATATAAATGTATTTCTTGTCTTTATATGTATGTGTATGTGTGTATTAGTATGTAGTTTCTCGGCGTATACACACGCATACATATACATATATAAACACTTATACAATAGTAAAAGCCTAGTTCAAGTAATAGGTCCCGAAAGCTTTCACGCACGTATGGCTAGGTATAATTATACGTATAAGTTGATAAAGTAAAAGCATTTCATGTATACTTAAAGTGTACACAGTATGTAATGAAAAAACCATGTTTGAAGCTTGAAAAACCGAAAAAACGGATATTGGTGTCGGAAAATGGTCGGAAATTTCCGACCACTTTCCGACGAAACACAACATTGGTCGGAAAGTTGTCGTAAATTTCCGACCATTTTCCGACTAAAACACTTATTGGTCGGAAAGTTGTCAGAAATTTCCGAACATTTTCCGACTAAAACATGTATTCTTTTCATATTTACTTATTCGAAGGTGTATATCTATATATATAAATGTATTTCTTGTCTTTATATGTATGTGTATGTCTGTATTAGTATGTAGTTTCTCGGCGTATACACACGCATACATATACATATATAAACACTTATACAATAGTAAAAGCCTAGTTTAAGTAATAGGTCCCGAAAGCGTTCACGCACGTATGGCTAGGTATAATTATACGTATAAGTTGATAAAGTAAAAGCATTTCATGTATAATTAAAGTGTACAAAATATGTAATGAAAAAACCATGTTTGAAGCTTGAAAAACCGAAAAAACGGATATTGGTGTCGGAAAATGGTCGGAAATTTCCGACCACTTTCCGACGAAACACAACATTGGTCGGAAAGTTGTCGGAAATTTCCGACCATTTTCCGACTAAAACACTTATTGGTCGGAAAGTTGTCAGAATTTTCCGACCATTTTCCGACTAAAACATGTATTCTTTTCATATTTACTTATTCGAAGGTGTATATCTATATATATAAATGTATTTCTTGTCTTTATATGTATGTGTATGTGTGTATTAGTATGTAGTTTCTCGGCGTATACACACGCATACATATACATATATAAACACTTATACAATAGTAAAAGCCTAGTTTAAGTAATAGGTCCCGAAAGCGTTCACGCACGTATGGCTAGGTATAATTATACGTATAAGTTGATAAAGTAAAAGCATTTCATGTATAATTAAAGTGTACAAAATATGTAATGAAAAAACCATGTTTGAAGCTTGAAAAACCGAAAAAACGGATATTGGTGTCAGAAAATGGTCGGAAATTTCCGACCACTTTCCAACGAAACACAACATTGGTCGGAAAGTTGTCGGAAATTTCCGACCATTTTCCGACTAAAACACTTATTGGTCGGAAAGTTGTCGGAAATTTCCGACCATTTTCCGACTAAAACATGTATTCTTTTCATATTTACTTATTCGAAGGTGTATATCTATATATATAAATGTATTTCTTGTCTTTATATGTATGTGTATGTGTGTATTAGTATGTAGTTTCTCGGCGTATACACACGCATACATATACATATATAAACACTTATACAATAGTAAAAGCCTAGTTTAAGTAATAGGTCCCGAAAGCGTTCACGCATGTATGGCTAGGTATAATTATACGTATAAGTTGATAAAGTTAAAGCATTTCATGTATAATTAAAGTGTACAAAATATGTAATGAAAAAACCATGTTTGAAGCTTGAAAAACCGAAAAAACGGATATTGGTGTCGGAAAATGGTCGGAAATTTCCGACCACTTTCCGACGAAACACAACATTGGTTGGAAAGTTGTCGGAAATTTCCGACCATTTTCCGACTAAAACACTTTTTGGTCGGAAAGTTGTCGGAAATTTTCGACCATTTTTCGACTAAAACATGTATTCTTATCATATTTACTTATTCGAAGGTGTATATCTATATATATAAATGTATTTCTTGTCTTTATGTGTATGTGTATGTGTATGTGTGTATTAGTATGTAGTTTCTCGGCGTATACACACGCATACATATACATATATAAACACTTATGCAATAGTAAAAGCCTAGTTTAAGTAATAGGTCCCGAAAGCGTTCACGCACGTATGGCTAGGTATAATTATACGTATAAGTTGATAAAGTAAAAGCATTTCATGTATAATTAAAGTGTACAAAATATGTAATGAAAAAACCATGTTTGAAGCTTGAAAAACCGAAAAAACGGATATTGGTGTCGGAAAATGGTTGGAAATTTCCGACCACTTTCCGACGAAACACAACATTGGTCGGAAAGTTGTCGGAAATTTCCGACCATTTTCCGACTAAAACACTTATTGGTCGGAAAGTTGTCGGAAATTTCCAACCATTTTTCGACTAAAACATGTATTCTTTTCATATTTACTTATTCGAAGGTGTATATCTATATATATAAATGTATTTCTTGTCTTTATATGTATGTGTATGTGTGTATTAGTATGTAGTTTCTCGGCGTATACACACGCATACATATACATATATAAACACTTACACAATAGTAAAAGCCTAGTTTAAGTAATAGGTCCCGAAAGCGTTCACGCACGTATGGCTAGGTATAATTATACGTATAAGTTGATAAAGTAAAAGCATTTCATGTATAATTAAAGTGTACAAAATATGTAATGAAAAAACCATGTTTGAAGCTGGAAAAACCGAAAAAACGGATATTGGTGTCGGAAATTTCCGACCACTTTCCGACGAAACACAACATTGGTCGGAAAGTTGTCGGAAATTTCCGACCATTTTCCGATTAAAACACTTATTGGTCGGAAAGTTGTCGGAAATTTCCGACCATTTTCCGACTAAAACATGTATTCTTTTCATATTTACTTATTTGAAGGTGTATATCTATATATATAAATGTATTTCTTGTCTTTATATGTATGTGTATGTGTGTATTAGTATGTAGTTTCTCGGCGTATACACACGCATACATATACATATATAAACGCTTATACAATAGTAAAAGCCTAGTTTAAGTAATAGGTCCCGAAAGCGTTCACGCACGTATGGCTAGGTATAATTATACGTATAAGTTGATAAAGTAAAAGCATTTCATGTATACTTAAAGTGTACACAATATGTAATGAAAAAACCATGTTTAAAGCTTGAAAACCCGAAAAAACGGATATTGGTGTCGGAAAATGGTCGGAAATTTCCGACCACTTTCCGACGAAACACAACATTGGTCGGAAAGTTGTCGGAAATTTCCGACCATTTTCCGACTAAAACACTTATT
>JARYGA010027336.1:0-23356 GCA_030545235.1 Helianthus tuberosus
AAGAGGAGAGTATCCCGAAGACAGCCTTCAGAACTCGTTATGGACACTACGAGTTCCTTGTTATGCCGTTTGGTTTGACAAACGCACCTGCAGTCTTTATGGATTTGATGAATAGAGTTTGTAAGCCGTACTTGGACAAGTTCGTGATTGTTTTTATCGACGACATCTTGATCTATTCAAGAACAAAGGCCGAGCACGAACAGCATCTAAGAGCTATTTTGGAGCTGCTGAAGAAGGAACAGTTGTATGCCAAATTCTCCAAGTGCGAATTTTGGCTACGTGAAGTCCAATTCCTTGGACACGTGGTGAATGGAGATGGAATCCACGTGGATCCAACAAAGATCGAAGCGATCAAGAATTGGGAAACGCCAAAGACGCCAACCGAGATTCGACAATTCTTGGGTTTGGCTGGCTACTATCGAAGGTTCATTGAGGATTTTTCGAAGATCGCTCAACCATTGACGCTCCTCACCCAGAAAGATAAGAAGTTTGATTGGGGAATCAAACAGGAAGAAGCGTTCCAGATACTGAAGGATAAGCTCTGCAATGCGCCAATCTTAGCACTACCGGAAGGTACAGATGATTTTGTGGTATACTGTGACGCTTCGCGTCAAGGATTAGGTTGTGTGTTGATGCAACGCCAAAAGGTTATTGCTTAGGCATCGCGTCAACTGAAAGTGCACGAAAAGAACTATACCACCCATGATTTGGAGCTTGGCGCAGTGGTTTTTGCATTAAAGATCTGGAGACACTACCTTTATGGTACAAAGTGTACAATCTTTACAGATCACAAGAGCCTACAACACATATTCAACCAGAAGGAGTTGAATATGAGACAAAGACGATGGGTTGAGTTGCTAAACGATTACGACTGCGAAATAAAGTATCATCCAGGGAAGGCGGATGTAGTCGCCGATGCCCTAAGTCGAAAGGAGAGGATCAAGCCCATAAGGGTTAGGGCTTTAGAAATGATTATCCGAACCGATCTTTCCTTGCGCATTCGTGCCGCGCAGAAAGAAGCTCTCAAGGAAGGAAACCTTGAAGAAGAATATCTCCGTGGGATGGAGAAGCTACTGGTACCAAACGAGGAAGGAACGTTATGTTTTGAGAAAAGGATTTGGGTTCCTCTGTTTGGTGGTTTAAGGGAAGTTATTTTCGATGAAGCTCACAAGTCACGCTACTCTATCCATCCGGGAGCGGATAAGATGTACCAAGATCTCAAAGATTATTATTGGTGGCCTAGGATGAAAGGCGATGTTGCTGTTTATGTGAGCAAATGTTTAACATGCGCTAAGGTTAAAGCGGAATACCAGAAACCTTCAGGACTTCTGCAACAACCAGAGATTCCCAAGTGGAAATGGGAACAAATCTCCATGGATTTTATTACGAAATTGCCAAGAACGCCAAGAGGCAATGACACTATTTTGGTAATAGTGGATCGATTAACAAAGTCAGCACACTTCTTACCTATCAGAGAGAAGGATAATACGAGCAAATTGGCTGAAATTTACATGAGAGAGATCGTCGCGCGCCATGGAGTACCTCTCTCAATCATCTCTGATAGAGACGGAAGGTTTGTGTCAAGGATATGGCAATCCTTCCAAGAAGCCTTTGGCTCACAATTAAATCTGAGCACTGCGTTTCATCCGTAAACTGACGGTCAAAGCGAGCGAACGATACAGACTTTGGAAGACATGCTGAGAGCGTGTGTTATGGATTTGGGCGGTAGCTGGGACAAACATTTGCCTTTGGTCGAATTTTCGTACAACAACAGCTACCACACCAGTATTGGTGTCACGCCATTTGAAGCCCTTTACGGACGCAAGTGCCGATCACCCTTATGTTGGGCTGACGCAGGTGATAGGCAGCTTGCTGGTCCCGAAATCGTCCAAGAGACGACAGACAAGATTGCGCAGATTCTTAAACGCATCGAAGCAGCTCGCCACAGACAGAAGGCCTATGCGGATCCAAACCGGAAACATGTGGAATTCCAAGTTGGAGAGATGGTGTTATTGAAAGTTTCACCCTGGAAGGGTGTGGCACGCTTCGGAAAGCGTGGGAAGTTAAATCCGCGCTAGGGGTGTGCATGGGTCGGTTTGGGTCGGTTTTTACTATTAACCATAACCATAACCGCTAGTTCGGTTATGGAGTTTTGGTAACCATAACCATAACCAAACTTCGGTTATGGTTAATCGGTTATGAAGTCGGTTATGGTTCGGTTTTGGTTAATTTCGGTTACCTAACCAAGCAAGGTTTGAAATAAATAGGGTTGTGCACGATTTGAACTTAGCTTGAGCCTATTTTATAAGATAACGAAGACTAAACTTTTTGGTTAAACTACCGATTTAGAGTACTTTTTAATATGGTAATTCTCAAACAAAAACAATTATGGCCATAACACCTTAGTTCTTTATCAAAATAAATGACATCTATATCAAGATCATTTTGTTACTAACATACTTTTATCTTAGTAAAAACCCTCTATATGGTTTTGTAAAACACAAATCTATTATATAAAGTTAACATCACAACTTCGGTTCGGTTTCGGTTATATTCGGTTAACCAAAGCTTCATAACCATAACCATAACCGATTGAGCGGTTATACAAAGTTTCATAACCATAACCATTGGTTATATTGGTTATCGGTTATTAGTGGTTCGGTTATGTCGGTTATGGTTCGGTTATCGGTTATGGTGGTTAATTTGCTCACCCCTAATCCGCGCTACATTGCTCCTTTCAGAGTTTTGGAAAGAATAGGACTAGTAGCATACAAGTTGGACCTACCTGCTGAACTCCATTCTGTTCACGATACATTTCATGTATCCAACCTGAAGAAAAGTCCAACTCAAGATGACATTGCCATTCCCATCGACGAGATTCATGTTGACGACACGCTCCATTTCGTTGAAGAACCGGTAGAGGTTACGGATTGGAAAGTAAACAAGACCCGCCGGAGCAGTGTCAAGCTCGTCAAAGTTCGTTGGAATGCCAGACACGGTCCTGAGTACACCTGGGAGCGTGAGGACCGGATGAAAGAGAAATACCCCCACCTTTTTCCTAAGAACCCTGCATCTACAAGCAGAACTTAAATTTCGGGACGAAATTTATTTAACGAGGGGAGAATGTGACAACCCTCACTAAACCAGGTATCCGTACAATTTGATTAATAATTAATTATTGCTTAATTACTGTGCTTGCTTGAACTTGTGAATAAACTGCTACTTGAACACTGATACATGTACTTACTTGCATCATACTTTACTTGCTGTCACTACATTATTTACATGACTGAACCTTAGTGACAAACATGATGCACAAAAAGCACAGTAGCACTGTAACGGATAACCTATTGAACATGCTGATAAAGCCAGCATCAGGCAAACACTGCCTCTAAGGCCTGTATGAGCCAGAAATATTTTGCTACACTAGTGGTGAGTGTAGGGATATAAGGGTTGTAGAACTGCGTCTCTAGGAATAAGTCACAATGACTGGATGTGCCTAAAACGTACTCTAAGTACAAAACTCAGCACTTTACATAACAATTCAGCTTTTAGCTAACTAATAAAGTGCCAAAACATGAGAAAAATATTACTAGACACTTTCCAAAGTGTCAGAGATGAGTTGTGTCACTAAAAAGGGTATTAACAACACTTTAAGCCTTGTTAAGCACTTTAACGGATTACTATCCAACCGAACAACCGGACTATACCCGAAACATGAAAATATTGTTATTTTCATTATTTATCTTTTTCTGAGCCAGTTAGGGTCCCTGAATACCCTAACACCCGTCATAACACACGACACACAACTAACCAAGTTAACTACTTAACTAACTTGGTTTAACCTAACTAATACCTAACTAACTAGTTGGAATCGGACCAAGACCCCCCCCCCCTCTCTAACCGTCCCCAACTAGAGGGGGACACACCTTGTACTAACTTGATTTGTTTAATCTCTTATGCTTAGTATCAAGAAGACATGGTGACCATTGGTTAATACTATTGAAAATTTGTCTATAAGATTAAGCTTAAACACACATGAACATTATCATCACACTCACACAACTCACAACTAAACTCTCTCTCCCTCTCCTTGCTCCTCACGGCCGAGAACAACAACAACCATCCATCATTCGAACTTGTTCAAGCCATTCCAACATCATACAAGCTTCAAGGATCACGTATTAGGAGGCTTGGTGCACTCGGAGTTTGAAGGACCTCTTTATCTTGCTTTTATCCACGCGTTTTTCGTCTAGATTCTTCCCTAGCCTCGAGCTAGTGGTATGTTACTTAAATCACCTTCTTGAACCATTCTAAAGTGGTTAATACGATTTGTAACGGTTAAAACTCGAAATCTTACAAGATGATACTTTAAAGTCTACTAAAAATACTATAAGTGTTGGATAATAGCTCATATGTTGTGTAAATGTTGTAGTAATTGAAATTTGTGATTATTTAGACCCGATCTATGTTGTGGTAGCTCGGTTCATCATTTAACCCGGTTTAGTCATGATCTTGGGTTATGACATAAAGCTTGTTTAAGCATAACAAGGGTTAGAAGATGAAACTCTACCACACAAGAATCATGAACTTGTGTAAAAATGTTTTAGTTTGTACAATAGTGTTTAAAACTAGTAGATCTACGTATCTACAAGCGGTATTTTCAAAGAACCAAGCGTTAAAGAAATCATACTTTAAAAGACGGATCTTACACTAACAAGAATGGTTTTTAGAACACACAAGAGTGTAAACGCTTGTGTAACACAAAGTTTCGACAAAATGACTATTTTTGGAAAAGATGACGAGAAGTTGTAAAGATGGAATTTCTTTAAAAACGAGGTTTTTACAAAATCGGATTGTTTTATATAAAGATCCACTAAAAGTAATGAGATTTACTTCACAGTTTGGATAAACCACAAGTTCATGAAGTTTATGCGATTTATATACATATTTTGACTAGTTTGTGATTTGAACATTGTTTTGGTTGATTGAGAAAATTGTTGGTTGATTTATAAAAG
The DNA here is from genome assembly GCA_030545235.1 of Helianthus tuberosus. Lineage (NCBI taxonomy): Eukaryota > Viridiplantae > Streptophyta > Magnoliopsida > Asterales > Asteraceae > Helianthus > Helianthus tuberosus. The sequence continues at coordinate 5,019 of JARYGA010027336.1, forward strand.
AAAATGATACGCTTGAAAGCGTGGCCACCTCCAGTTACAGAGGAAACTCTGGCGAAATTTTTCTAAAAACCGAACACTTGGAATTATTTTCACTATAAGTGTTAGAGATACTTGTCGACTTGTTTTCAAACTATGAATTTCGCCACGGCTTTATTTATAAAATATCGGAGGTGGGATTTCACAAAATAAAACGTGATACATAAATATATTTAGTATATATTTTTCACAACATCACTTGTATAAGTGTTTGTGATTATTTTGTGAACTACGTAAATATTATTTTTAGAGTAAAAATAATATTACTAAGTATTATTTTGGGGAAAATCACATGTATGAAAATATAATATTTTTGAGAAGAATATTCATATTTTGAAGTGGAAATAAAATATATTAAGTGAGACTTAATAGTGTAATCTGAATGTTACGAACACACATGTATTGAATCCCCCATCCTTGGGAAGGAAAATAACTACCAAGTATACAGAATGTAAACACGAAATAGTTGCCTAACTATTTCCCAAAAACTTAAACCATAAAGCTAAGGCACGGCCGTCCGTCTAATAGAGTTAGCACGTGTAGGTCGTCATACAGCTGATTGATTTGGAGGCATACTTGGTAGAGACGCACCACTGTGAGTTCATGTCCCCCTTTTCTCTAACTGTTTTCAGTTTTCTTAACTGCGGGGGTGAAATACATGTTACTTTGATTATAAGTACATTATACATGGTATGGTTAGCGTAAGGAGGTTTATTACTTAGATCATGTGAGTGGGTAGGCAGAAACTGGAGGCCATTAATCCTCATTGTAGGACCGAGGGACGTAAGCGGTAGATCTATCTGGGTGTAGCGAGCCCAACTCTAGGCCCAACAGAACGGACCTCTGGGAGGCCCAACAGAACGGACCTTGGAGTGACTTTGTACCCAACGCTAAATCTGCTAGGTTTGAGTCTTCCTACTTGCACTTCACATATATCAATGGCCTTGCAAACCATTGGTGATCTCTTTTTCCTTATTTGCTACATACCAAGACTATTTTTATACTCACAAAGGTTTACTTACTCACTTACGCATGAACTCGCTCAACATTATTGTTGATTTTTCAACTTACATGTATTTCAGGAAATTAAAGATCTGGCGCGGTATGTTATGTTTTCCCGCTGCATAAGGGTTCCAAGGTCATCCCAGTTTAGGAAATGTGACTCTTTCCTGGACAAGTCACAAATCTTAAACTGCGTTTATTTCATGTCGGTGTATATGTTATTCAAGACTATGTTTTATGTTATGAGGTTGTAAGTCTCTAAGACAATGTTGTGTTACTCTGGTTTTAGAACTTAATCAAATGGATGATCTTGCATGATTTTATTTCATATAACTTTGTTATGGTTAAGCTATGGTATTAAGAAGTCACACCAAAATAACCACGCTTCCGCAAAGCCAGGGTGTGACAAAACAAACGATCAGTCGAAGAAAGGACACTACTGTTTATATACCCTTAACATAGAAGGGACCTTCGTGATGGTCCACATGCTCACGCCCATTGTCATTATTCGTGAAAGGGCACAACATTAGACGTAATAGAAATAAGGGAATTCGTAATAATAGCAACCGGAGGGGCACCTTTCAGATGAGTACTTCATCTTCCTTGTCTGGACGAGAGTGTCATCAATTCACGATTAGTATGAGCCTTAGGGACCTCGTCCCACTAGTAGAGTTGTTGTCCAAGGCTGCCACCTCCGCCTCGTCGTCACTACCGAAGCCGGACATATACCATCCGAGGGAAAACAACCATCTTCCATGGGATCAATGCTTTTGGGTCTCTCTCAGGGACGACGCCCGCCATAAGCTTCGTAATAGACGCGAGGTCGTCATTCTCATCGCATGAGTCAAGTGTAATAATAGGATTCGCAGTCGAAGTTATTTTCGTTCATGGCAAAATATTCCGTACAACACATATATAAATACATTATATATATAATCACTAAATCTCATGTTATTTTTGTTCTCGTGTTTCACATGTAATTCCTAGTGTTTCGAGCTATTCCTTATAGACTAAACATGTATTGATCCGTATCTGTTGCTTATGATTGAGCTCGCGTGATAGATCCTCATGTTATCGTGACACAATGAAAACCTTTTGTCATACTTTTGAAATCATTTGTGTATTGTTATCGACTTTGTTTTCAGGTGAGAGCCCTTGGTGATTGTAGACCAAACTTTATAAAAGTTTGTCCCCGGTCTCTGATACCAATCTGTCACACCCTGCTAGTAGCGGAAGCGTATTGTGTGTGACGTAAGAAAGGTAATCATTGCATCCAATCATGTATCACCGACTCGAGACTTGTTTCCTGAAATACATGTAGTTTTAAAAAGTCAACAAAAGTTGAGCGAGTTCATGCAGTTTTTGTTATCATATGTAATCGTAGTATTCATGAAAATGAGATCTCGTAATCGTAGTATTCATGAAAATGAAATCTTGTAATCGTAGTATTCATGAAAATGAAATCTTGTTATCATAGTATTCATGAAAATGAAATCTTGTAATCAAGGTATTCATGAAAATGAAATCTTGTAATAATGGTATGTTCTGATTCATTCATGGAGTCTGTTAAGGATCTATCAGTGGGTAGCGAGCCCCCTGACATAATGCACCATAAGCAAAATAACCAAACCGAGAACACTTTGTCATCATTGGGATCACAAAAGCACTCCAGGGTATACCAACCAGGAGTGGGGCGTGCCTCAAGCCCAATAGATCTACACCTTTTGCACCTTGGTCACTAAGTGATTAATGGTTACTAATGTAGTTTCCCTACTTATGCACATTGATCATGCCATCTACTCCGTAACTAACATACCAATAGTTTTAGCATGTATTTCCCCTTGATGTTTTTGAAAACAAAACATTGAAAACAGTGAAAGGAGGGACATGAACTCACAAGTTTGCGTTCAGTGAAATATGATATCGAAGTGAGTGTCCGTACATGTCAATAACCTACATGTGTACTAATCTCGTTAGACACTAGGTCTTTTGGACCTCGTACAAGTTGTTCATCTTGAATTCTTTATTATGTTTTCGCTTGTCATCAGTAGAACACATTGTCTTTTAGAGCGTTGATAGCTCACTCGCTCGATTGTTATGTGTATTCATGTGTTCTATGTGTATTGGATTATATGCGAGCGGCTTTGAACTTATGTAATTGGACTTAACCCATGTTTCATTGTTATTGGGCCTAGCCCTAGTTTTCTTGTTATTGGGCCTAGCCCTAGTTTTCTAGTGAGTCCATTAAATATACTCTTGCAATTTTTACCAAAAATTCACCAAGCATGAAACTTAATAAGTTCGTTTTTCACGTGAAAATACTTGGTAACTTTTATAGTTTTCGACTTTCCGGATTCTTGTTTTTGACCACTTAGTTATGCGTTCGCTTTAGTGTCTAAAAATATGTTATTTTTAGACTCGACATTGTAGTAACTTGTTTACGATGTCGATACGCCCAAATTGTTGTCATCAAGTGTTATGTATTTCCATTTCGGCCATTTTATTTAATTGTCCGATTTCACTAGCATTTCTTGGACCATGTATGAACATGTATGTATATTTATTTTGATCACCCTATAGGTATCTAATACATACACATATATAGCACACATCCCATGCACTTAGCAAGTTTCCAAAAATATATAATTTTTCTTACCAAAAATTATATTTACACATTGTTATATTTTTACTCATTTATTTTTGTAAAAATATAAGTTTAAGTTCAAAAAAGTTATTGAATATTTAAGACTTAAATATTCTCATTAGGTTTTCCAAAATGACGTTTATGACCACTAATCGCGTTTAACATTGTTAATCACCCTTTAATCCCCTCTTTAATTGCGATTAGATTTTTAGAAAAGTTCGCCATAGTTTCCCCTAAACTATGACGTTTCCCACGTTACAAAAACGCGTCTAAATCAACAATCAATTTCGAAACATCACTAAACTTATGTTTACATCACTAATCATACGTATTCCTTCAAAGATTCTTATGAGCATTATTTTGCTTAAACTTTCAAGTCTTCAAAGTTAACCATTTATTAAGTTATTTACTTACATAAACTTGATTGTAAATTGTTTTTCACTTTTAAAGATTCACACATCTTTATATAGAAATTCTCAAGACTTTTACATAACACTTTTGATAAGTAATATCACATGAACTTATTTTATGTCAAAAACCAAGTTCATTAGTGTTGTTAAAAGCCTTTTCTCATGGTTATTCTTGGTTTAATCTTTCAAGAATCACTAAATCAAGTTTATATATAAATGCTCATAATCTTTGAAGTTGATGATCTTTCTTGATTTAAACATAACTATGTTTAAATCACATATTTATGTTCATCATAATAATATGAACACAAATATAAAATACTACATAAAACTAACAACAAGATCATCATAATTATACACTATAAGCTACTAATCACAACAAAATTAACATAATCAACAAGATCACATGAACATATTAACACTAAACAACATAAATCAACACATAATATATTCATATTTAGTGTTTATTAGCTTTATGTTTAGGGTTTTTGATTATGTTTAACTTTAACTTCAAGATAATCAACTTGTACTTCTATGATTAACTAGTAATAAGAAGCATAAAAATTGTGTTTAGAAGACTCACAAAGTGCACAAGTTAAATAAGAAAATTAGAAGAAAGATAAGCTCCCAAGTGTGCTTCTAATGATCCTCCATGCTAAACCCTTGTGTAATGATCTTGTAAAGGCTATAATATGGTGGGAATGTGAAGTAATTGAAGGTTTGAAAGTGGTTGTGGGTGTGCTTGAGGCTGCCGTGAACAAGAGAAGAAATGGAGAAGGTTTCTTTGTTTGAACTTAAAAAAAAAAAAAAGAGATGATAGGATGTATAATGATTCAAGTATGGTGTTAGGGAAATTTTCAACATCAACTATCATCAAGACCATGCTTTCTTATCTTCTAATTTCACACAAGTATGGTGAGGCCTAAGGTGGCCTACCAAAATCGTAGGTAATGGGGGGTGTAAGATGTTTATGTTTTTTATTTTTATTTTATTAAATACTTAATCATGAGATATTTTGGTAATTAAATTAATTAGGATATTTAGTGTGTTTATGATAGTTTAGAGTTCTAAACAAACTCTAATTAGTTTACTAGGTTAGTGGGTATATAAGTTTTGAATGGTAAAAATACCACTAGTTCGCTCACCGGTTCGATCTCGGGTGATATACGAAAGATGAAATATAGTACCGGGAGCTATGGTTTTAAATTACCATTGATACTATGACATTTATTTAGGGTGATTACGACGCCAAAATATCGCTAACTAGCTCGCTAGCATTTTCGTTTGCTTGTTTCGTGACCAAAATTGTCGCCTACTAGTTCGTCGAACCGCTAACGGACTAGTTTAGCGCATAGCGACGTAACGCCGGAAACTTGTGATTCTGAATCTTCCGTTGATATCATCTTATTGTTTTAGTATGTTTTCATCAATTGACATTATTCCGAAGTCCCAGAAATGCTTTGTTATAAGCTCGGACGCATTAAAAAAACCATATTTTAAGCCGAAACGGACATTTTTGAGATTAGGACGTTATACTGGAAAGTCTTGTTTCTTGGCAAGACATGTTTTCACAATAATGTTTTCTTATATAAATAGACTTAGTTATGTTATCCGAGTGTCGTTTTTCAGTGTTTCGGTCTGATTTCACGGTTTGCTGGTATAAATAGTGTAACCGTGAATAGTGCACGCAGCACTTTCTACCAACACCTCTAGGACATTGTTTGTTTGGTTTCGCCATACGACGAAAACTAACATATGTTTTAGCTTTGTTTTCTTGTCCTAAGGCTGTTATCCAGTATACGACACAGTTACGTAATTAAATTACGCTAAATGCATGAGATTAAGAAATATAAATAGCGATTAGATTGTACGGAATTACCAGTTATTTGCCAGTTGTCACATTCTCCCCCTGTTAAAAAGAATTTCGTCCCGAAATTCAAGTTGAGCCACCCTTTGCATGGGTTTCTTAAACAAATGGGGATACTTTGCCTTAATCTGATCTTCACGTTCCCAAGTGTACTCGGGTCCGTGACGTGAATTCCAGCGGACCTTGATTAGTTCGATATTACTTCTCCTTGTCTTGTGGACCTTCCGGTCCATAACCTCAACGGGTTCTTCTGTAAACTGGAGCGTGTCGTCTACATGAATTTCATCCACTGGAATGATAACTGTATCAACGGTCGGACTTTTCTTGAGATTCGACACATGAAATGTGTCGTGTACATTACTGAGTTCCTCTGGCAGTTTCAACTTGTACGCGACAGTACCGATCTTTTCCAGAATCTCAAATGGTCCAATGTATCTCGGGTTTAGTTTTCCTCGTTTCCCGAATCTAGCTACGCCTTTCCAAGGTGAGACTTTCAGTAAGACTTTGTCTCCGACCTCGAAGGATAATGGTTTACGTCTTCTGTTCGCGTAGCTCTTTTGTCTGTCACGAGCCGCTTTGATACGGTCTCGTATTTTTGCTATCTTGTCAGTAGTCTCTTGGACTAGTTCAGGGCCAACGAGTTGTTTGTCTCCGACTTCCGCCCAACACAGCGGTGATCGGCACTTCCGTCCGTATAGTGCTTCGAATGGGGCGTCTTTAATGCTTGTGTGATAACTGTTATTATATGAGAACTCTACCAGCGGTAAATGATTATCCCAGTTTCCGCCCAAATCCATCACACAGGCACGAAGCATGTCTTCCAACGTTTGGATGGTTCGTTCACTTTGTCCATCGGTTTGCGGATGAAATGTTGTGCTCAGATCCCGACGAGATCCAAGCGATTCTTGAAATGATTGCCATATTCTTGACACAAAGCGACCATCAAGATCCGAGATTATCGAAATAGGCACTCCACGACGTGCCACAATCTCGTTGAGGTAGATTTCGGCTAACTTTGCGGTACTGTCTTTTTCAGGAATAGGTAGGAAGTGAGCCAACTTGGTTAATCGATCAACGATAACCCATATCATGTCATAACCTCGAGAGGTCCGTGGGAGTCTTGTAATGAATTCCATTGATATATGCTCCCATTTCCAAACAGGAATTTTGGGTTGTTGTAATAACCCAGATGGCTTTTGATATTCGGCCTTGACCTTTGCATAAATTAGGCATTTCCCAAACATAAGTCGCAATATCTCTTTTGAGATTAGGCCACTAGTAATATTCCTTTACATCCTGATACATCTTATCAGATCCTGGATGTATTGAATATTTTGACTTGTGTGCCTCATCCAGCACTAAGTCTCGCAATCCGCCAAAGTAAGGAATCTAGCTTCTTCCCATGAAATACCATGTGCCATCTTTGTTCTCTTCCAATTGTTTCTCTAATCCTCGCAAGGATTCTGCTTGAATGTTCTCCGGCTTTAGAGCTTCTAGTTGTGCATCGTGCACACGAGTAGTGAAGTTCGTCTGAATGGTTAACTCTAAAGCTCGTACTCGTAAAGTTTTGACCCGCTCTTTCCGGCTCAAAGCATCTGCCACAACATTTGCTTTGCCCAGATGGTACTTGATTTCACAGTCGTAGTCATTCAACAATTCTACCCATCGCCGTTGGCGCATGTTTAATGTTGAAGACTTTTATGGTATGCGAATATGGTATGCTTAGTACCATAAAGATAATGGCGCCAAATTTTTAAAGCGAATACCACTGCACCCAATTACAGGTCATGAGTGGTATAGTTCTTTTCATGAACTTTTAACTGCCGCGACGCGTACGCAATGACTTTTTCATGTTGCATTAACACGCAACCCAAACCTTGACGCGATGCATCACAGTACACCACGAAGTCATCGGTACCGTCTGGGAGTGATAAGATTGGCGCTTGACATAGTTTATCCTTAAGCAATTGGAATGCCGTTTCTTGTTTTTTTTTTCCAATCGAACTTTCTATCCTTTTGAGTGAGTGAGATTAGCGGCTGAGAAATTTTAGAAAAATTCTCAATGAATCTTCCATAGTATCCCGCTAAACCCAGAAATTGTCTTACTTCTGTTGGGGTCTTTGGAGTGTTCCAGTTCGTTATGGCCTCTATCTTAGCTGGATCAACATGTATTCCATTCTCGTTCACCATGTGGCCGAGCAATTGTACTTCGCGAATCCAAAACTCACATTTTGAGAACTTGGCATACAATTGTTCTTTCTTAAGCAACTCCAGAATAGTTCTTAAGTGTTGTTCGTGTTCCGCCTCTGTTCGTGAGTATATTAAAATGTCATCAATGGATACGATCACGAACTTGTAGAAGTATGGTTTACATACCCGATTCATCAAATCCATAAATACGGCGGGGGCGTTTGTTAAGCCGAAAGACATAACAAGGAACTCGTAATGCCTATAGCGAGTCCTAAACGCTGTCTTAGGAATGCTTTCCTCTTGAATCCTCAGTTGATGATATCCGGATACTAGATCAATCTTGGAATAAAAGTTGGAACCTTGTAATTGATCGAACAAGTCGTCGATCCTCGGTAAAGGATACCGATTCTTGATAGTTAGCATGTTTAGTTCCCTGTAATCTATTCTCCTCCGAAAGGTTCCATCCTTCTTCTTGACAAATAACATCGGAGCTCCCCAAGGCGAGAAACTCGGTCTAATAAATCCCTTGTCAAGCAGTTCCTGCAACTGAGTGAATAATTCTTGCAACTCCGAGGGTGCCAGTCTATATGGAGCTTTTGCCACCGGTGCCGTTCCTGGCACTGGGTCGATACGGAATTCCACTTGTCATTGTGAAGGTAGTTCCATCAAGTCTTCCGGAAAGACTTTGGGATATTCTTTCATTACAAGTATGCCTTCCACCTTGCGCTCCTCGGCCTTTTTTGTCAACCACATGGGTAAAAAAATGATACATCCTTTTCTCAGACTCTTCTGAGCCTTCATACAGTTGTTGATCAGCAGCCGTGTATCGTGTTTCTCTTCGTGCACCAAAAGATGTTCTCTCGTCAGACTGGGGGGAAAAAGGATAATAGTTTTCGCAACACAACTACTTCTGCTCGGTTGTCGGCCAACCAGTCTATGCCAGAAGTTAAGTCGTAACAATCTAATTGAATGAGTGAAAGGTCGTTACTGAATTTCCGTGCTCCAAGTTCGAGTGTGCATCCTTTGATGTCTTTCCTGACTTGACTAATTTACCATTGGCCAATCCTATTGAATGAGAGGACGACTAGTTTACTTGACTCGACCAAGCATACTTTGAATTTTATGGGGATGAAGCTAATACCGACACCGGCATTAAACAACACCGATGCAACGGGTCGGTTGATAGAAACGTATCAGCGACCCTTAATGACTTCACATGACTCCGCTAATTCCTCATTAGCTAACTTGATAGAGCAAGACTTGTTTAACCTACATGACTCTAATTCGTGTATATGCTTAGTATCTAAAGACACTAAGTTAAGCCGACGTTGGTATCCAAAGAATTGATACATGATGGTTGTAGAGTAGAGCATACCCCTAGTCTTGCTTATTCACTAGCTTGATTCATCCTTAGCCATCCATGCTCGTAGTGACCTCCTCGCCACAGTAAAAACCACTTCATTCATTCTTAAATATAACTAACTCATTAGTTTCTGTTTTGTGCCCAGTCTCACCACACTGCTACTCTTGTCACTTTTGCAAGTGCCCTCATGGTGAAAGTTTCACTTATCTCATTCAGAATTTTGACAAGTTATTAGTGTACTTCTTGATGTCAGCTTTGTATCTCAGGGCTAAACCCCAAATGTAGCGCTCCGTGCGTTTGAATTCGGGTGTTATCCAGTATGCAATAATCCTTGAGAGATCGTAGAGGCGTCGGGGGTAACCAACAACATTGGTTCTAATCATGATTGAATCCTAGAGTTCGGTTCCCAACCTTGGAATTTTCCCGCTAGCGAGCAATACTCCTCTCGTATAAGATCCTGGAGTTCTTCCAACGACATCCTCTTTGCTGTCTTACTCCTTATAGTTTGCACTTGGAGATTCCATCAAGTTAACGTCTCCCTCAACAGATGACTATTCATTTACCAAATCGTTTACTTATTAGCACATTTGCTAGCACGGTTAACTGACTCCATTGTCTTTATTTAGCGGACATAACTTACCGCACCTCTCGTATCGATGAGGTCTCGCCGCTTATAATCCGGAGATGCCTTAGAATTAAAATTTGGTGTGATTGCATCTCCAAGTGTGGCATTGCTACTCGTGCTCGTCCCACCGGAATTTGAACCACTTGAACTACTGGTACCATCAGTACCATCACTAGTGTCGACTCAGCAACCTCATCTTGTGTAATTTCCGCGACCTCATGTCGTTCCATAAAAACTTGAGTTCAACTTTAATAGTAGAGTGCTGATTAACTGGCCCTTCAGGGCGTAGATTTTCTTTTCGGCGCCATGTTATTTTTGATACATAGTATCAAAGGATATAGACTTGTATTTGAACAGATTTAGCCTACTATGCGTCTAATAATTAAGAATATAATTGGTCATGGAAACCTCAAGACCGCATTGTTCATGCATGTTCGAACAATGATAACATGAATAAACGCAACCCAAAATGTGCAGTACCCCTGCATGTACTGACCATATGCCTTAGTGGGAAAAGAGGTAATTCGTTGAGGAGGAGAAACCAAACGGTCGTCTCCAATTTACAACGTGTATTCCAACTTCATGGATCTCGATAGTCCAAAGTAGGAAAATCCTTCGCCGCACTAACCCGTGTGACGAATACATTGATATCCCTTGAGCTCCAAGAGCTCCAACAAGATTGTTATAATTTCCATGGATGTCGAATAATGCAAGGAAGGGGTTGTAACATGGCTCATGCCATATCACCCTTAGAATAAGACAAATGTCAAACGACAGAGTTTAATGTAATCATTTCCGATAACTAAGATAAGGTAGGGTGTCATGGACACCAAAGAACCAGCCCATGTACAAGAAATCTAATAATGTTGAGGAAAATCCTCCATGAGCGGCCAACAAGTTTTTGTTTGCTTTCGATGACTAGTCTCAAACGACTCGTGTTATAAACCGAATGCTAGGTGTGAATAATACAGGTGGTCCTCCTGTATCGTAGAGTGCTATAGTAACCATCCCGGTTAGTTTTCTACTAGATAGAAACTTGAACAACTTAAGAATTTCGAATGGATAGTGATCGTTAGCTTGACCCGTAGAGCCCACCAGGATTCCCCATGCACTACAATTTGTTATTACGTGGGCCCCCGTAATAATAAATTGTCTTGCATGGTCACCCTAGCATTCTCTCGTTCAAAACAAACAATCAGTCGAAGAAAGGACACTACTGTTTATATACCCTTAACATAGAAGGGACCTTCGTGATGGTCCACATGCTCACGCCCATTGTCATTATTCGTGAAAGGGCACAACGTTAGACGTAATAGAAATAAGGGAATTCGTAATAATAGCAACCGGAGGGGCACCTTTCAGATGAGTACTTCATCTTCCTTGTCTGGACAAGAGTGTCATCAATTCACGATTAGTATGAGCCTTAGGGACCTCGTCCCACTAGTAGAGTTGTTGTCCAAGGCCGCCACCTCCGCCTCGTCGTCACTACCGAAGCCGGACATATACCATCCGAGGGAAAACAACCATCTTCCATGGGATCAATGCTTTTGGGTCTCTCTCAGGGACGACGCCCGCCATAAGCTTCGTAATAGACGCGAGGTCGTCATTCTCATCGCATGAGTCAAGTGTAATAATAGGATTCGCAGTCGAAGTTATTTTCGTTCATGGCAAAATATTCCGTACAACACATATATAAATACATTATATATATAATCACTAAATCTCATGTTATTTTTGTTCTCGTGTTTCACATGTAATTCCTAGTGTTTCGAGCTATTCCTTATAGACTAAACATGTATTGATCCGTATCTGTTGCTTATGATTGAGCTCGCGTGATAGATCCTCATGTTATCGTGACACAATGAAAACCTTTTGTCATACTTTTGAAATCATTTGTGTATTGTTATCGACTTTGTTTTCAGGTGAGAGCCCTTGGTGATTGTAGACCAAACTTTATAAAAGTTTGTCCCCGGTCTTTGATACCAATCTGTCACACCCTGCTAGTAGCGGAAGCGTATTGTGTGTGACGTAAGAAAGGTAATCATTGCATCCAATCATGTATCACCGACTCGAGACTTGTTTCCTGAAATACATGTAGTTTTAAAAAGTCAACAAAAGTTGAGCGAGTTCATGCAGTTTTTGTTATCATATGTAATCGTAGTATTCATGAAAATGAGATCTCGTAATCGTAGTATTCATGAAAATGAAATCTTGTAATCGTAGTATTCATGAAAATGAAATCTTGTTATCATAGTATTCATGAAAATGAAATCTTGTAATCATGGTATTCATGAAAATGAAATCTTGTAATAATGGTATGTTCTGATTCATTCATGGAGTCTGTTAAGGATCTATCAGTGGGTAGCGAGCCCCCTGACATAATGCACCATAAGCAAAATAACCAAACCGAGAACACTTTGTCATCATTGGGATCACAAAAGCACTCCAGGGTATACCAACCAGGAGTGGGGCGTGCCTCAAGCCCAATAGATCTACACCTTTTGCACCTTGGTCACTAAGTGATTAATGGTTACTAATGTAGTTTCCCTACTTATGCACATTGATCATGCCATCTACTCCGTAACTAACATACCAATAGTTTTAGCATGTATTTCCCCTCGATGTTTTTGAAAACAAAACATTGAAAACAGTGAAAGGAGGGACATGAACTCACAAGTTTGCGTTCCGTGAAATATGATATCGAAGTGAGCGTCCGTACATGTCAATAACCTACATGTGTACTAATCTCGTTAGACACTAGGTCTTTTGGACCTCGTACAAGTTGTTCATCTTGAATTCTTTATTATGTTTTCGCTTGTCATCACTAGAACACTTTGTCTTTTAGAGCGTTGATAGCTCACTCGCTCGATTGTTATGTGTATTCATGTGTTCTATGTGTATTGGATTATATGCGAACGGCTTTGAACTTATGTAATTGGACTTAACCCATGTTTCATTGTTATTGGGCCTAGCCCTAGTTTTCTTGTTATTGGGACTAGCCCTAGTTTTCTAGTGAGTCCATTAAATATACTCTTGCAATTTTTACCAAAAATTCACCAAGCATGAAACTTAATAAGTTCGTTTTTCACATGAAAATACTTGGTAACTTTTATAGTTTTCGACTTTCCGGATTCTTGTTTTTGACCACTTAGTTATGCGTTCGCTTTAGTGTCTAAAAATATGTTATTTTTAGACTCGACATTGTAGTAACTTGTTTACGATGTCGATACGCCCAAATTGTTGTCATCAAGTGTTATGTATTTCCATTTCGGCCATTTTATTTAATTGTCCGATTTCACTAGCATTTCTTGGACCATGTATGAACATGTATGTATATTTATTTTGATCACCCTATAGGTATCTAATACATACACATATATAGCACACATCCCATGCACTTAGCAAGTTTCCAAAAATATATAATTTTTCTTACCAATAATTATATTTACACATTGTTATATTTTTACTCATTTATTTTTGTAAAAATATAAGTTTAAGTTCATAAAAGTTATTGAATATTTAAGACTTAAATATTCTCATTAGGTTTTCCAAAATGATGTTTATGACCACTAATCGCGTTTAACATTGTTAATCACCCTTTAATCCCCTCTTTAATTGCGATTAGATTTTTAGAAAAGTTCGCCATAGTTTCCCCTAAACTATGACGTTTCCCACGTTACAAAAACGCGTCTAAATCAACAATCAATTTCGAAACATCACTAAACTTATGTTTACATCACTAATCATACGTATTCCTTCAAAGATTCTTATGAGCATTATTTTGCTTAAACTTTCAAGTCTTCAAAGTTAACCATTTATTAAGTTATTTACTTACATAAACTTGATTGTAAATTGTTTTTCACTTTTAAAGATTCACACATCTTTATATAGAAATTCTCAAGACTTTTACATAACACTTTTGATAAGTAATATCACATGAACTTATTTTATGTCAAAAACCAAGTTCATTAGTGTTGTTAAAAGCCTTTTCTCATGATTATTCTTGGTTTAATCTTTCAAGAATCACTAAATCAAGTTTATATATAAATGCTCATAATCTTTGAAGTTGATGATCTTTCTTGATTTAAACATAACTATGTTTAAATCACATATTTATGTTCATCATAATAATATGAACACAAATATAAAATACTACATAAAACTAACAACAAGATCATCATAATTATACACTATAAGCTACTAATCACAACAAAATTAACATAATCAACAAGATCACATGAACATATTAACACTAAACAACATAAATCAACACATAATATATTCATATTTAGTGTTTATTAGCTTTATGTTTAGGGTTTTTGATTATGTTTAACTTTAACTTCAAGATAATCAACTTGTACTTCTATGATTAACTAGTAATAAGAAGCATAAAAATTGTGTTTAGAAGACTCACAAAGTGCACAAGTTAAATAAGAAAATTAGAAGAAAGATAAGCTCCCAAGTGTGCTTCTAATGATCCTCCATGCTAAACCCTTGTGTAATGATCTTGTAAAGGCTATAATATGGTGGGAATGTGAAGTAATTGAAGGTTTGAAAGTGGTTGTGGGTGTGCTTGAGGCTGCCGTGAATAAGAGAAGAAATGGAGAAGGTTTCTTTGTTTGAACTTAAAAAAAAAAAAGAGATGATATGATGTATAATGATTCAAGTATGGTGTTAGGGAAATTTTCAACATCAACTATCATCAAGACCATGCTTTCTTATCTTCTAATTTCACACAAGTATGGTGAGGCCTAAGGTGGCCTACCAAAATCGTAGGTAATGGGGGGTGTAAGATGTTTATGTTTTTTTTTTTTTTTTATTAAATACTTAATCATGAGATATTTTGGTAATTAAATTAATTAGGATATTTAGTGTGTTTATGATAGTTTAGAGTTCTAAACAAACTCTAATTAGTTTACCAGTTTAGTGGGTATATAAGTTTTGAATGGTAAAAATACCACTAGTTCGCTCACCGGTTCGATCTCGGGTGATATACGAAAGATGAAATATAGTACCGGGAGCTATGGTTTTAAAATACCATTGATACTATGACATTTATTTAGGGTGATTACGACGCCAAAATATCGCTAACTAGCTCGCTAGCATTTTCGTTTGCTTGTTTCGTGACCAAAACTGTCGCCTACTAGTTCGTCGAACCGCTAACGGACTAGTTTAGCGCATAGCTACGTAACGCCGGAAACTTGTGATTCTGAATCTTCCGTTGATATCATCTTATTGTTTTAGTATGTTTTCATCAATTGACATTATTCCGAAGTCCCGGAAATGCTTTGTTATAAGCTCGGACGCATTAAAAAAACCCATATTTTAAGCCGAAACGGATATTTTTGAGATTAGGACGTTATACCGGAAAGTCTTGTTTCTTGGCAAGACATGTTTTCACAATAATGTTTTCTTATATAAATGGACTCAGTTATGTTATCCGAGTGTCGTTTTTCAGTGTTTCGGTCTGATTTCACGGTTTGCTGGTATAAATAGTGTAACCGTGAATAGTGCACGCAGCACTTTCTACCAACACCTCTAGGACATTGTTTGTTTGGTTTCGCCATACGACGAAAACTAACATATGTTTTAGCTTTGTTTTCTTGTCCTAAGGCTGTTATCCAGTATACGACACAGTTACGTAATTAAATTACGCTAAATGCATGAGATTAAGAAATATAAATAGCGATTAGATTGTACGGAATTACCAGTTATTTGCCAGTTGTCACATTTTTAGTCCATTGCGTTTTAGAAAGTACATTTTCTTTTGAGTTTTTAGGCTATTGCGTTTTAGAAATAAGATATTTATTTGTGTTTTCTGGCCATTGCGTTTTACAAATAAGTCATTTATTTGTGTTTTTTGTGCATTGCGTTTTAGAAAAATGTCATTTTTTAGGTTTTTTTTTTCATTGCGTTTTACGTAACTGGGGGTTTTTCTATTGCGTTTTACGCAACTGGGTTTAATTTTTTTTTTTAAATATAACAATAGTATACTCGTTTTAAAGATAAAAAAACACTCGTTTTTTTGGTGCAATTTTTATAAAAAAATAATGTCGTATGAAAGAGTTATTAACATTTAAAAAATGAGGGGGAATTGGAGGAGAGAGAAACTATTGGCTTGTATTGACTAGAATGCCCCTAAACAAACTCACGCGCCTCTTTTCTTTCTTTCAATTTCCCTGATTTAATCTTAGCCCTTGATTAACTAAATGGATGGTCAGATCACTTCCTAGCCTTCTTAGCCAAATAAACTTTCTATTGTATCTCCACCATGATAATATATAAAAAAGGGTCAATTTGGTAATTTGACATTAATTTATTATGTAACGGCATGATCGGCACCACTCCGGATGATGTTAATAACATCTGACTGACATTCATTCATTTGGGTCAACAAAAGCAATGGCAGCATTGATTCCACATTGAAACCCTATCATCAACTAATTACCACCACCATTCCATTTATCTGCAGATCGTCGTCCCCTAAATTATCCACAACAAAAATGTCCGCTTCCGTTTCCGCAATTACTCAACGAAAACTTCCTGTTTTACTCTTCGATATTATGGACACAATTGTTCGCGATCCCTTTTACCACGACATTCCTGCTTTTTTCCGGTAATTTTATATTTACTGTCAGTGTTACAGGATTAGGTCAACGTATTGGAAGTTAAACGAGTTAGGGTTTACGTTTTTATAAGTTAACGAGTTACGGGTGTTCAGCATTCATTCGATATCGGTTTTCAAAAATTCTAATTCGAGTTCAGTTATTTACGATTTTCAATTTTGATTCAGTTCGAAAATCGAATTCAAATTATACACACACATACACGTATTAAAAATCTTCTAAATATGGGCCAAACTTTTTATGGTTGTTGTTTTACATAATTATATATGTAAATTAGTTTGTAGTAGTTTTAAAACTAAAAGTAAAATAATTTGTTAGTTAGGGTGAGTTTGAATTAAATGGAATTTATTCAAATTCGAGTTTCAAATATGAATCGAATCGAATTTCGAATTGGGGCATAAACTTCTAATACCAATCCGAATAGAATAAATCAAATCTAAATCGAATACGAATTCAGGTAAAAAAAAAATAAAAAGTCGAAAAATCCTATTCGATTTGTTGAACTAATTGGGGATTAGGTATTGTAGGTTTTTGAAGTATTATAATTAAGTTGGATAACTTAGGCAATCACAATTTAAGAAAATATTAGGTTATGATTGTCACACCCCCAAAATCCACCTGCGGATTTTGGATAATACGTGGATAATACGTGGCCATCGTTACTAACTTGGGTGGAGCAATATTCAAGATCGAAGGAAGTAGATCATATTGTTTGTAAGTTGTTAATAGCAGCATCTTCTTATTACATCTGGCAAGAGAGTAATAACAGGCTGTTCAATAATATTAAGAGGACGGTTGCCCAGGTGATTGAAAAAATTAAAAATTCGGTTCGGGTTGCGGCTGATGGGTTTCAAATTTCGTGTGAACACGGCTAGGGAGAGGATTTTCAGGACATGGCAGATTGAAGATATCAAAGACGATGTAGTGGATCCTGGCTAGTAGTTTTTTTTCTAGTCTTGTTTTAGATCGGGTTTGGTTTGTTTATTTGGCTGTCTAACATGTTTAGTTGTTTGGTTTTGGTTGTGTTGCGTGGTATCCTAGAACTTCATATGTCAAGTCTAGTTGGTGTGTCCTTTTGACACACCCTTGTACTTTTTTTGTTTCATTTATAAAATTCATCGGGGTAACCCTTACCCAAAAAAAAAAAAATCCACCTGCGGAATACCACCGCTTGAAGGCGTGACTGACCAGGATCCAGCCACCAATCATATTGAACAAGCATATAAGTAGTTATAAAAATCCACCCAATACAATTGGTGTTCAAACAAAACATAGTTAAGTTGCAAGCGGAAGCATAAGTCTTAAAGCCAAAACAGAAGTTTAATAGTTTCAAGGTTTAACATGGCATACAGCCGTCCATGTCCCCACAAACGATCCTCCTCCATGCAAGCTCCAGTTGAGAACCTAAGGACTGCAAAGCATGTAGTAACGAGTCAACAACAAGTTGAGTGAGTTCACGGTTGGGTGTTCGTTTTAAGTTGTTTCGAAAACAGTTTCCTTTAGCTGGCATCCTGCCGTGGGGGTTACCCCATAGTTAAAAACGTGACTTGTTTATTCCCGATTACTCTGGCAATC
>JARYGA010027337.1:0-35801 GCA_030545235.1 Helianthus tuberosus
TTATACATATTTTAATAATTTTCTTTCTCAGCTGATTGTTATATAATAACAACGCCATATGTAATAAAAACGCCACACATTCAAATGCTTGTCAAAACGCCATCAGGCCATAAAACGCCACAAAAAAGTACCAAACTATAATAAAATTACTTTGGACAAATATTATAAAAAACAAAAAAATAATAAAAAAAAATAAAAACCAAACTTGAAATTGTAACTAGAAACAGTAACTACAAAAACAGTAAAACTGAAGAGACGGATAATTTATAATATTAAAATCTAAAACGCCAAACTTGAAAGATGGGACGTGTTACAGCATTCAGAGATAAAAGCTATCAAAAACAATAATTACAAAACAGTAACTGAAACGACGAATAATTTATTATAATAATGCACCGCATAACCTATGCACAAAAAAACATCATATAAAATGATACCTCTCAGCAACTTCCTTTTAATCAAACAAAAAAAAAACAAATGCCAATACTACTAAATACCACTCACTGTAAAAACGCCAAAAAATTAAAAAAAAAAAAAAGATAGCTAATATGCTTTCTTGGATATTCAGTATTGTTCTTCGTGAAGTTTCACTGAATAGATTGTTAGGTGAGGAGATTAACTTAGTAAGATGTTGCTGCATGAGATGGACAAATCTTCAAGAAAAAGATACTGATGACAATTGTATGTCATTTTGTGTTCTTTGTTCTTGAAGAAGGCTTGGATGAGGAGAAAAGATCAATGACACTGAAGAGTATGATGATTACAAAGATGAAGATCAAGATAAAGAAAAAGCGAAAAACTCACCCACACGTCATAGATCTATGTCCCCAAAACATCCACAAAAAAGACACTTCAACAGACGAGCAGGCAAAATAATCAATCCGATGGGTTTGTTAAGTTTTACGTAAAAAGCCATATATTTGGTGACTGTTCTTGTATTATTAAAAAGGAGAGAGACTGATGACAGTGAAGATTGTGAAAAGAGATCCGATTAGGATTTTTAACTTATTTTCTTCGCTTCTATTTTTTTCCCTGTAGTTGTAATATAATTTTACAATTGTAAAACGCCAAGATACAACAAACGCCAAAATGAATATAAAAAATAATAGAACAATGGACCATATTGTCTAAAACGCCTTGAAAAACGTCATTCGGAGAGATTTTCTGACCCTCTGGGGGTCCAATGGCATACGATTTGAAAACGCCATAAACGCCAAAATGTTAATACAATGAAAGCATTAAAACGCCATTAATATTTGAATCTGGTTAACGCCAAAAATCTTAAACCCCAAAAATATAACAATATTGTGAAAAACTGGAAAAGGAGAAGATAAAAGGACAAAAAAGCCCCTCCGCACTTCTCTAAGCCGCGTGACACGTGTTGGGTCAGGATGCGTTCTCACCGTTCTCACACTTTTGAGCGTTTTCTCCTGATCCCGTTTATATATATATATATAGGCTAATTATAAGGAGAAAACCCACTCCAGTTAACTAAACCCATGAAACCCTTATATGTGGCCAGGAATGAGCCACATCACATGTTAGTATAAGAAGATAGAAGGGCAATTTCGTCTTTTTCCTCAATGTTAACTGAATGTGTAAGTGAGAAGGTGGCTCACTTTGCTTTACTTTTTTAAATGCCTGACACACTTTTTGATTAAACATCACTTTTGCATTTAATATTTGAACTCATCCACTCCTTTTTTTCTCCATGTTCAAGAGACGTGTTCTCTTTATTCATTTCTTTCTCCCCCTCTCTCTCTCTTATTCCTAAACCAAAACTCATGCTTTTTCACCTCAATTTCTTTTTTAGATCTAATAGCATTTAATCAAATACCCTGATTGTATCAACAAAATATCAACAAAAAGGTGTCGAGGTGGTCAGTTGTTTCGGTTCAAATGGCGGAGTTCAAGCCGGTTCGAGTGGTGGAGGTGACGGTGGTTGTGGTTGACACTTGGATCACATGGTGGCTTGGTTCATGGCTACATATGAACATCAAAAGATCATCATCCACATGCTCCGAACCAAAAAGATGCCCCGAACCAAAAAAGATGCTTCGAATCAAAAGATGATCCAGATCCAAAAGATGATGCTTCAGATAACGGTTGAAGATGCTCCAGATGCTCCGGTTGAAGATGCTCCGAAAAGATGCTACCAGATCTACCAGATCTAAGTATGTTTGTTTTCAGTTTTTTTTTTTAGATTTGCAATTTTTTGTGTTTTGTAGATCTTTTTTTTTTTTTTGTAGATCTACAACTTTTTTTTTTATTTTTTTGTTCAAGAAGATGAATGTTTTTAATTTTTTATTTTCTGTATATGTTGTTTTTTATTACCGATTTTATCAATTTTTGTGTAAAATTTGTTTTCAGATCTGAAAAATGGAAACAATTTGATTTTAAGTTCTTATGTATTGGATTATAATGTTACCTTTCTTTGTTTACTGTTATGATGATTGAATCTAAAAAATCTGTTGTTTTTGAATTCTTGTTAATGAAGTTAGATTTTTTATATACAATTTGTAACATTGCAAGTTACATTACTTATGTTGGATTATTGTTAATGAAGTTTATTTTCGATGTAACAATTCTCATAACAATTCTTTGTGTTTTAGTTACGAAATGTAACAATCAAATAAATAATGCATGTTATATTTTTCCGTGTTACATAAATAATGTATGTTACTGAAAATAAAGAGCATTGTTACACTATTTTAGATTGTTGTAAAAATAAAGTGTGTTTTTACATTTTTTCCAGATTATTGTAAAAATAAAGTGACTGTTACAGAAACAAAGTGTGTTGTTACATTTTTTTTTGTGTGTTAGAAATGTAACAATCAATCAAAGCAAAAATGCATGTTACATTTTTTTGTGTTATAGAAATAATGCCCGTTACAAAAAAATAAAGTGAAATGTTACACGTTTTTAGATTATTGTAAAAATAAAGTGTATGTTACAGAAACAAAGTGTTACATTTTTTGTGTTACAAAAAAAAGTGTTACATATGTGACGTAAAATTGATCATGTAAAAATTGTAGTGTACGTACCAACATGTAACATCTTGTAGTAGGAAGACGACTTTTGTAACAATGTGATGTAATATAACACTTTGTGTCGGAGGAGAAAGAAAAGAAAACGTGTTACACTTTTATGTATGTGGATATCCTTTAAATGGTAAAAAAAAAACAAGCATTTTTCTTGTTTACTGGGTGTTTACATTTTTTGAATTTATACAGAAAATGTAACGTTATTTTTTGTTTTTTTTTTTGTTTTTTTTTTTTTTTTTTGTAAAATGTTACATATGAATTAAAAAAAAAGCCATCATCTCATGAATGGATATTAGGGTGATATACAGATTGTAGTGTTTTTTAATAAGAAAAAGATGCACGAGAAACTAGGGAGGATTTGTCATAACTATTTTCTTTTCTTTTTTTTAATATGTATTTTGAATTATGTGTTACATCAAAAGGAAGTCAGAAGTCAAGTCAGATGCAGTTGCATCTTCCCAAGAATATATTTGTAACTCTCCATTCCCATTTTACCTTTACATGTACTATTTAATGATTAATTTAATAAAAAGTAAGAGAGATAATACCCAAACACATCACAACCATCCATCTCTTCTAATCAATGGTTATTAATGGGTTTAGTCAATTGGAGTGGGTTTTCGATTTATCCTTGCCCTATATATATATATATATATATATATATATATATATATATATATATATATATATATATATATATATATATATATATATGTCTTTTGTTTGTTAAACAATGTTTAGAAACAATATTTAGTTTTTTTATATGTAAGAACGGGTCATTTAAATGAATGAATTTTTTTTTTTTTTATTTGGAACTATTATTATTTGACCCTACCCGAATCAAATAGCATGCCCAACTCGAAACATAACGATAGGAAAAAAAAATTTGGATCTCATGACTTTATGCCCTTCGAAAATTTTGGTCAAGCTCCGCCACTTATGTCGTGTGTTGTGTTGTGGCGGCAACGTTTCGTTTGTGACTTTATTACACACGTTACGATGAGGACATTCACGTGTTACACACGTTACATTAGTAATATTAACGTGATTAGACATAGATAAAAAGAGTATAAGGTCTCGCACGTTGCGGTTAAAGTTGTTAAGTAATTTAAATAAAAGAATTAAAATGAAGGAAAAGATGATGTCTGAAGTTATTTCTTGGTCCTTTGCCGGAGTTAGGGGTCAATGTGTGACTTACCAAAAGATCGGGGTTGAATATGTAAGGTCTATAAACTCAAGGGTAAAAAAAAAACTTAAAATCATGGTTCACCAATCATGGTTTTTAATTTTCTAATAGTTATTTAACCCGTGAGTTGCGGTGGTGGTTTGGTGAGAACTTAATCGATATTGACTCGGTTTGTTACGGGACTGGTACGGTACCACCAATCGCTTTAGCAACCGAACCGACACGTGTTTGGTTTGTTAGTTTTTAAAATTTGATGTTTCTCTGTATTGAGGATCATTGTATTCATCAATTAAAAAATTACTTCGTTAAATATTTTAAAAACACCCATGATCAGGTGGTTTAGTAATATGGTATTCGGCTCATCACAAAGGTAATCCAAGTTAAAATACTTGAAAGCGTTAAGTTAGGTGGAATTTTGAAGTAACAAAGTGTTAGAAAAAAATATTGGATAAGTAATAAGATAAATAAAAAACCTAAATATATAATAAAATTTCAAGTTAAATAATAATAAAATTAGTATGTTAAATCTGAAATGAAATAATGTGTAATAAATATGAATCGACTCATATGAGACTCTCATGAGTCACGATCACATATCGTTGTGGTATTTATCTATACATAAAGATAGAAGTTAAGTAAATGAAATAATGTATGAACCGACTCATATGAGACTCTCATGAGTCACGATCACATATCGTTGTGGTATTTATCTATACATAAAGATAGAAGTTAAGGGGTAAAAGAAATCGTTATGGTAGTTATCTATACATAAAGATAGAAGTTAAGGGGTAAAAGAAATCGTTATGGTAGTTATCTATACATAAAGATAGAAGTTAAGGGGTAAAAGAAAGAGAAAGAACAATGACCACCTGCTTTTCAAATTAATTACAACCAACCACCAAAGCAACTAACATTTTGTGTTTACTATCGCCAAACTAATTTACGTATAAAAGAAGGTGGTGGATGATGTAGGGCTATTCATGAGCCGAGCCAAGCCGAGCTAGGGTAAACTCGGGCTCGGCTCGATTATAAACCGAGCTAGCTCGGTTCGGCTCGGATTTGAAACCGAGCTGAAAATCTAAGCTCGGGCTTGGCTTGGTTTTAAACCGAGCTGGCTCGATTCGGCTTGGTTTGGCTAGATTTTAAAATAAAAATTAATACATAGCTCTCAAAAATTAGTATTATAAAATATTATTCAATACTTCAAAATAACAAATTTATAATAAGTTCAACCTAATACATTACAAGCCAAAATCACGTTCAACAACGCAAAATAAGTTTTATATTTCAAGTAAATACAATATTTGTTCATTAGCATGGCAATCAATCTTTAAATATGTCATAGATATCAAACTACAAGCATAAATACATGTAAATAATAATCACTTTTTTGTAATATATTATATGTATATAAAAATATAATATATTATATTATAAGTAAAATAATTCGAGCTAAGCCGAGCCGAGCTACCAAGCGAGCCAAACCGAGCCAATTTGGTTTGTCACGAGCCGAGCGGAGCTAGGCTCACTTTCTAACCGAGCGAGCCGGATCAGCTCACTTTCAAACCGAGCCATATCGAGCGAGTTTTTTCCGAGCTAAATCCGAGCGAGCTTCGAGCAAGCTCCGAGCCACGAGCTTTTTGGACAGCCCTAGGTGGATGTGATGTAACAACAGCCACCGACCTTTTCTTTTAGGGTGTAAGGGGTGCATGCCTAAGAGGATTAGGCAAAGTTTTCCCTCACCCAATCATGTTGTGCCATGTAATTTGCTTCTCATTCTTGTCTATTACCCAAAAAACATAAGCGGTGCATGACTAAACTGATATTAGGCAAACTAATTTAAAAAAACAAAACAAAACATATGATTGGTTGAGAAGTAGTGGGCCCCACCCAACATTCATTACCTTTTCCCTTCCCCCCATCGGCAAAGTCTCCCCGATTTCCCTTCCCCCATTGGCAAACCTAACCTTGGCGGCGGTGTTGCCTATAGACAAAAGGCTTGCCGAATGCCTTTGTCGAGACCACCCCGTACACCCTTAAGGTATTACTAGGATTTTGAGCCACCGCACGTTACGACGGGGTCAAAAGTTAAAGTAACTCGTATTTATACTTTATATTTAACCCGACTCTTTACAGAAAAAAATTACGTCGCCGTCGAATGAAAACGTATTATATTTAACCCAACTCGCTTTCGAATACAGTTTACAAACATACATAAAGTAAGTATAAAACGTGTTATTTTTTACCTGACTCACTTGAGAAAAAGTTTATGTCAAAACGTGAATTTAAAATGACAGGTACGTTAAAACTTGAGAGTGAATAAAGTTCACTCTTGGGAGGTTGTTCACACAGATCAGTGAACTGTGTGAACTGATCTGGACCCTTGATTTCCTTTTTAGTTGTTAAGGGTAAGATTGTAATTATATAAAAAATTAGATTTAAATCATTATTTTAATAATTGAATTAAGTTACATCTTTCCTATTTTAAATTCATTATCCACAATATCTTTTATTTTTTAATAAGATAATTATCAAAACAAACAACAAATCATCAGATTTCAATTTCAATTTTTAAGATCAATAGTAACTTTCAGATTTCATCACCAGAATTCAAATTTTGATTTTTAAGATCCATGTAACATTCATATTTCAATGGTATACACATGTGTACTTGGATATGAATAGAACAGTACGCATGTGTACTCAGCATCGTACATATATGTAATTAGCTACATAATACATACATAGAAACAATACCTGTAAAACTATTTTATATTTAACAAATTACAAGTTCCATAATGTTTGCCAAACCAAACAAGAAAACATACAATTACAAGTTCCAGTTTTGTAAACACAATAAACCCAACATAATCGGAAAAACAAAAAACATAGTTTTTTACAACTATTCGCCACGTTGTATGCTGAATCATCTTTATCGACCAAGCAAACAAACATACGTGAATCATCCTTATCGACCTCATATGTGAATCATCCTTATCGACCTTCCATCTACACTTTTCTCGTTAACGACATCTCCTATAGTAGCACAAAAAACTCAGCAACTAATACTTTCCATAATTCACAAGTGTACATCAACAACTTTATGTCACACCCTGGCTTTGCGGAAGCGTGGTTAATTTGGTGTGACTTCTTAATACCATAGCTTAACCATAACAAAGCTATATGAAATAAAACCATGCAAGATCATCCATTCGATTAAGTTGTAAAAACCAAATACAATAACATTGTCTTAACGAAAACACATCCTAACGACATTGTTCAACAAACACAAACATCAACATGACATAAACACAGTTTAAGGACTGTGACTTGTCCAGGAAAGAGTCACATTCCCCAAACCCGGATGACCTCGTAACTAGTGCAGCGGGAAAACGTGTTATACCGCGCCAAATCCTTTAATTCCCTGAAATACATGTAAGTTGAAAAATCAACAATAATGTTGAGCGAGTTCATGTGTAAGTGAGTAAATAAACCTTTGTATGTATAAAAATCCTGGTATGTAGCAAATAAGGAAAAAAGAGATCACCAACGGTTTGCAAGGCCATTGATATGTGTGAAGTGCAAGTAGGAAGACTCAAACCTAGCAAATTTAGCGATGGGTACAAAGTCACCCCGAGGTCCGTTCTGTTTGGGCCTGGGGCTGGGCTCGCTACACCCAGATAGATCTACCGCTTACGTCCCTTGGTCCTACAATGAGGATTAATGGTCTCCAGTTCCCGCCTACCCACTCACATGATCTAAATAGTAAACCTCCTTACGCTAACCATACCATGTATAAAGTACTCGTAATCATAGTAACATGTATTTCACCCCCGTAGTTTAGAAAACTGAAAACAGTTAAGAGAAAAGGGGGACATGAACTCACAGTGGTGCGTCTCTACCAAGTATGCCTCCAAATTAAGCAGCTGTGTGACGACCTACACGTACTAACTCTATTAGACGGACGACCGTGCCTTAGCTATAAGGTTTAAGTTTTTGGGAAATAGTTAGGCAACTATTTCGTGTTTACATTCTGTATATACTTGGTAGTTATTTTCCTTCCCAAGGATGGCGGATTTAATACATGTGTGTTCGAAACATATTATTAAGTCTTACTTAAAATATATTTTATTTCTAACTCCCAAAATATAAATATTCTTCTAAAAAATATTATATTTTCTATTACATAATTTTCCCAAAATAATACCTTGACAAAAATACGCGTTAAGTCATATTTTCCCAAAATGCGTAAGTTACGTTTTAATGATCGAGAGGTAATAATAATTACCGGTGTAACTTATATATTTATCGTAGAGACGTTCGTATTATTTTGGATCCATTAACATTCGATAGTATTATTTTTACCCTAAAAATAATACTAGTATTTTCACAAAATAATCATAAGCACATATCAAGTGAAATATATACTAAATATATATTTATCAAGTTTTATTTTGTGAAATCCCACCTCCGATGTTTTGTAAATAAAGTCGTGGCGAAATCTATAATTTGAAAACAAGTCGAAAAGTATTTCTAACACTTATAGTGAAAGTAATTCTAAGTGTTAGGTTTTAGAAAAATTTCACCAGAGTTTCCTCTGTAACTGGAGGTGGCCACGCTTTTAAGCGTATCATTTTCTTTCATAAATCAAACCAACATTCTTTTCATTTAATCAAAACAATGTTCAAAACAACAAACTAGTAAATAAATATGTATATCGCATAAATTACATGAACTTGCGTTTTATCCAAGAACATAAAGTAAATTCCATTACTTTTAGTGGATCTTTATATAAATCAATCCGGTTTCGTAAAAACCCCGTTTTTAAAGAAATTCCATCTTTACAACTTCTCGTCATCTTTTTCAAAAATAGTTATTTTGTTGAAAGTGTGTGCTACACAAGTGTTTACACACTTGTGTGTTCTAAAAATCATTCGTGTTAGTGTAAGATCCGTCTTTAGAAAACATGATTTCTTTGATACTTGGTTCTTTGAAAATACCGCTTGTAGATATGTAGATCTACTAGTTTTAAATACTATTTCACAAGCAAAATCGCTTTTACACAAGTTCATGATTCGCGTGTGGTAGAGTTTCATCCTTTAACCCTTGTTACTTCCAAAACAACCTTATGTCATGATCCATGATCATGACCAACCCGGGTTAAATGACGATCCGAGCTACCACAACATAGATCGGGTCCAAATAATCACACAAATCAATTACTACAAGTTTTACAGAACATATGAGCTTTTAACCATCACTTTTAGTGTTTTTAGTAGACTTTTATGCTTCATCTTGTATGTTTGCGACTTTTAACCGTTACATGTCATTTTAACCACTTTAAAATAGTTCGAGAGGGTGATTATAGCAACTTACTACTAGCTCGAGGCTAGGGAAGAATCTATGCGCAAAATGAGAGGATAAAAGCAATAGAGTGAGGTCCTTCGCCTTCCGATTGCACCAAGCTTCCTTATACGTGATCCTTAACGCTTGAATGATCTTGGAATGTGATGATCAAACTCGAAGAATGATGGATGGTGGTGGGGTGCTCTCGGCCGAGAACCAAAGAGAGGGAGAGAGAGGTGTGAAGTGGTGTTGAGAGTGATTAAGGTTATGTTGGTTTAAAGCTTGTTCTTATAGACAATCATCAAGATTATTACCCAAAGGATCATGTGTCCACTAGATATTAGACAAACATGAGTATTTTAATCAAGATTAGGACAAGAGTGGGGTCACATGGTGACCGATTCGGTTGGGGGGGGGGGGTAATCTAGTTAGGTTTCAACCAAACACTTGGTAATTAGTTAGTTAAGTGTGGAGGTTAACTCGGTTATTAGTGTGTTGTGCTTTATTGCGGGTGTTAGGGTATTCAGGGACCCTAACTGGCTCAGAAAAGGATAAATAATGTTAATGAAAATATTTTCATGTTCCGGGTATAGTCCGGTTGTTCGGTTGGATAGTAATCCGTTAAAGCGTTAAACAAGCTTTAAAGTGCTGTTATAATTATTTTTAGTGACACAACTTATTCCTGACACCTTGGAAAGTGTCTAGTAACATTTTTCTCATGTTTTGGCACTTTATTAGTTAGCTAAAAGCTGGATCGTTTATTAAAGTGCTGAATTTTGTGCTTAGAGCACGTTTTAGGCACATCCAGTCATTGTAACTTATTCCTAGAGACGCAGTTCTAGAACCCTTGTATCCCTACACTCACCACTAGTGTAGTAAAATATTTCTGGCTCATACCGGCCTTAGAGGCAGTGTCTGCCTGACACTGGCTTTATCAGCATGTTCAATAGGTTATCCGTTTATAGTGCTACTGTGCTTTTTGTGCATCATGTTTGTCACTAAGGTTCAGCATGTAAATAATGTAGTGACGGTAAGTAAAGTATGATGTAGGTATATGCATGTATCAGAAATCAAGTAGCAGTTCATCAGTAATTTCAAACAAGCACAGTAATTAAGCAGTAATTAATTATTAATTATGTCGTACGGATACCTGGTTTAGTGAGGGTTGTCACATTCTCCCCCCGTTAGAAAAATTTCGTCCCGAAATTTTAAGTTCTGCTTGTAGATGCAGGGTTCTTAGGAAATAGGTGGGGGTATTTCTCTTTCATCCGGTCCTCACGCTCCTAGGTGTATTCAGGACCATGTCTGGCATTCCAACGAACTTTGACGAGCTTGACACTGCTCCGGCGGGTCTTGTTTACTTTCCAATCCGTAACCTCAACCGGTTCTTCAACGAAATGGAACGTGTCGTCAACATGAATCTCGTCGATGGGAATGGCAATGGTATCTTGAGTTGGACTTTTCTTCAGGTTGGATACATGAAATGTATCGTGAACTGAATGGAGTTCAGCAGGTAAGTCCAGCTTGTATGCTACTAGTCCTATTCTTTCCAAAATTCTGAAAGGACCAATGTAGCGCGGATTTAACTTCCCACGCTTTCCGAAGCGTGCCACACCCTTCCAGGGTGAAACTTTCAATAAAACCATTTCTCCAACTTGGAATTCCAAGTGTTTCCGGTTTGGATCTGCATAGGCTTTCTGTCTGTGGCGAGCTGCTTCGATGCGTTTTAGAATCTGCGCAATCTTGTCTGTCGTCTCTTGGACGATTTCGGGACCAACAAGCTGCCTATCACCTGCGTCAGCCCAGCATAGGGGTGATCGGCACTTGCGTCCGTAAAGGGCTTCAAATGGCGCGACTCCAATACTGGTGTGGTAGCTGTTGTTGTATGAAAATTCGACCAGTGGCAAATGCTTATCCCAGCTACCGCCCAAATCCATAACACACGCTCTCAGCATGTCTTCCAAAGTCTGTATCGTTCGCTCGCTTTGACCGTCAGTTTGCGGATGAAACGCAGTGCTCAGATTTAATTGTGAGCCAAAAGCTTCTTGGAAGGATTGCCATATCCTTGACACAAACCTTCCGTCTCTATCAGAGATGATTGAGAGAGGTACTCCACGGCGCGTAACGATCTCTCTCATGTAAATTTCGGCCAACTTGCTCGTATTATCCTTCTCTCTGATAGGTAAGAAGTGTGCTGACTTTGTTAACCGATCCACTATTACCCAAATAGTGTCATGGCCTCTCGGCGTTCTTGGCAACTTTGTAATAAAATCCATTGAGATTTGTTCCCATTTCCACTTGGGAATCTCAGATTGTTGCAGAAGTCCTGAAGGCTTCTGGTATTCCGCTTTCACCTTAGCACACGTTAAACATTTGCTCACATAAACAGCAACATCGCCTTTCATCCTAGGCCACCAATAATAATCTTTGAGATCCTGGTACATCTTATCCGCTCCAGGGTGGATAGAGTACCGCGACTTGTGAGCTTCATCGAAAATAACCTTCCTTAAACCTCCAAACCAAGGAACCCAAATCCTTTTCTCAAAACATAACGTTCCTTCCTCGTTTGGTACCAGTAGCTTCTCCATCCCACGGAGATATTCTTCTTCAAGATTTCCTTCCTTGAGAGCTTCTTTCTGCGCGGCACGAATGCGCAAGGAAAGATCGGTTCGGATAATCATTTCTAAATCCCTAACCCTTATGGGCTTGATCCTCTCTTTTCGACTTAGGGCATCGGCGACCACATTCGCCTTCCCTGGATGATACTTTATCTCGCAGTCGTAATCGTTCAACAACTCAACCCATCGTCTCTGCCTCATATTCAGCTCCTTCTGGTTGAATATGTGTTGTAGGCTCTTGTGATCTGTAAAAATTGTACACTTTGTACCATAAAGGTAGTGTCTCCAGATCTTTAATGCAAATACCACTGCGCCAAGCTCCAGATCATGTGTGGTATAGTTCTTTTCGTGCACTTTCAATTGACGTGATGCGTAAGCAATAACCTTCTGGCGTTGCATCAACACGCAACCCAATCCATGACGTGAGGCGTCACAGTATACCACGAAATCATCTGTACCTTCTGGTAGTGCTAAGATTGGCGCATTGCAGAGCTTATCCTTCAATATCTGGAACGCTTCTTCCTGTTTGATTCCCCAATCAAACTTCTTATCTTTCTGCGAGAGGAGCGTCAATGGTTGAGCGATTTTTGAAAAATCCTCAATGAACCTTCGATAGTAGCCAGCCAAACCCAAGAATTGTCGAATCTCGGTTGGCGTCTTTGGCGTTTCCCAATTCTTGATCGCTTCGATCTTGGTTGGATCCACGTGGATTCCATCTCCATTCACCACGTGTCCAAGAAATTGTACATCACGTAGCCAAAACTCGCACTTAGAGAACTTGGCATACAACTGTTCTTTCTTCAGCAGCTCCAAAATAGCTCTTAAATGCTGTTCGTGCTCAGCCTTTGTCCTTGAATAAATCAAGATGTCGTCGATAAACACAATCATGAACTTGTCCAAGTATGGCTTGCAAACTCTATTCATCAAGTCCATAAAGACTGCGGGTGCGTTCGTCAAACCAAACGGCATAACAAGGAACTCGTAGTGTCCATAACGAGTTCTGAAGGCTGTCTTCGGGATACTCTCTTCTTGTATCCTTAACTGATGGTATCCAGATCGCAAATCGATCTTTGAGTAAAAGCTTGAACCTTGCAGTTGGTCAAACAGATCATCAATTCTTGGCAGAGGATATCTATTCTTGATCGTCAGCTTGTTCAACTCCCGGTAGTCAATGCACATACGAAAACTACCGTCCTTCTTCTTGACAAATAGGACTGGAGCTCCCCAAGGCGAGAAGCTTGGTCGGATAAATCCCTTGTCTAACAACTCTTGAAGTTTTGTCGACAGTTCCTGCATTTCAGACGGAGCAAGTCTATAAGGTGCCTTAGCCACAGGTGCGGCGCCTGGAACTAAGTCAATGCGGAACTCTACTTGTCTAGGTAAGTCCTCTGGGAAGACTTCTGGATATTCCCTCACGACAGGGATGTCTTCGATCTTCGGTTCTGCAACTTTCTTGTCCACGACGTGTGCCAGGAAGGCAGCACATCCTTTCTGCAAACTCCTTCGCGCTTTCAGGCAGCTAATAATTCTTAACGGCGTATCACGCTTCTCCCCGTGAACCACAATTGTTTCGCCATCTTCGGTTGGGATACGAACGACCTTTTCGTGACAAACTATTTCAGCCTTGTTGCCTGATAACCAATCCATTCCTACCACCACGTCGAAGCTTCCCAACTGGACTGGTAGTAGATCCAAAGCAAACTCACGCTCTCCCAATTCGATCACACAACCTTTGATCACTTCATTGGCTTCTACTAACTTCCCATTAGCCAATTCGATTGAGTAGGGAATATCTAACTTACTAGCGGCTAAACCAAGCATATTCTTAAATTCTAATGATACGAAGCTATAGTCGGCACCAGTATCAAATAAAACGGATGCATAGCGTTGGTTTACAGGGAACGTACCAGTGACAACATTGGGATCCTGGCGCACTTCCCTTGCTTCAATATGGAACACTCTTCCACGGGCTTGGTTCAACTCTGGGCAGTTTCTCTTAAAATGCCCAATATCACCACAGTTAAAGCATCCAAGTCTTTGCCCGTTTCCACCTCCATTTCCAGCTTGGTTGTTGTTTTGGTTCGCATTACCAGCTTGATTCACATTGTTGCCTCGATTCCCGTTTCCTCCATTGTTCCCCTGTGGGCGATTCCCAATACCACCACGATTGTTATTTCTATTCCCAAATCCTCCTTGGCCTCCCCGGCCAGCACTAGCCCAGCAAGAATCCTTCAAGTGACCAGTCTTTCCACAAGCTTCACATACTTTTGGCCCGCATCGGCCAGAATGGTGACGCTGGCAGGTGTTGCACTTGGGCTGGGTGCCCATATATCCCTTTCCTTTCTTTCCACTACCAGCTGTAACCTGAGCTGGCGTGCTTGGCTCTCCTTTCTTAACAACCCCACTAGTGCCTTGCTTGAAGTTCGAGAACTTCCGTTTGTTACCTCCTGATGACTCGACGTGAGTCTCTTTCTTCTTAGGCTCAGCATCATCGAACTTGTTCAGGCGAATAGCCTCCTCTGTGAGAGCCACGCTCAGATCAATCGCCTCAGTAATGGTCGCAGGCTTGGATGAGGTCACCATGCTTATGATTTGAGGAGCTAATCCCCAAATGAAACGTTCAATCCGCTTGAACTCCGGAGTGACCATGTAGGGTACCACATGCGATAAGTCATGGAACCTCTGAACGTATTCTGCGATCTTTGGACCGTCCATTTTCAAATGCCAAAACTCAGTTTCCAATCTTTGGATTTTCGCGCGAGAGCAGTACTTTTTGTGCATAAGTTCCTTCAGTTCGGTCCAGGTTAGCGCGTAGGCAGCAGCTTCACCAAGTGTCTGTACTTGCAAATTCCACCAAGAGAGGGCTCCATCCAAGAATAGCCCCGAGATATAGGTGACTTGCTGATCTAGTGCGCATTTTCTCATGCGAAGAACAGATTCAGTTTTCTCGGCCCAACGAACAAAGGCGACAGCACCTCCTATGCCATCGAAGTTAACCGGTTTGCAGTCTAGAAACTGCTTGTAGGTGCACCCTGCACACACATTGTAACATGTGAACATCATTAGCATCTTTGCTATAGATATCCAATTAGGTCATGGTATGTCTAAATGACTTAGTATTACCATGAGGTGGGTTGTTGTTGCCATTGTTGTTTAAGCTGCTTCCGCTGGGTCCTCCTTGCGAGGCGGCGTATTGCGCGATGGCAGCAGCGATGACTTGTTGGAGTTCTGCCTCATTGGTAGTCATCGGTGTTTGACGTCTCGGCGGCATCTTCTAAAAGATGGGTTTACGTCGGTCAGGCCATAATAAAGATCCCATGTTACAATACGTACGCTTTATTATAATAGTAATAGTACATAACATCTCGTGTTATAATCATATCAATCACACAACATCCCATGTTATAAAACATAAATAATCAATCAAAACATCACATATGATGAGAATACTGCGATTGCCATATATCGAGACCACATAGTAAGTGTACCGGTACATAATAGTGTCATACATCATAATCGACTAAGGGCTACATCACCCTAGTCCAAAAACTATATCAAATCAGTGTCAGTACATCAAATACATGTCAACAAAAGTCAGAATCATAATGTAGTCTCCAAAAATGCTGTGCAGTCAAAAGCAATCGCCGTCTTCTCACCAGCGTCTACCTATACGGTACTGAAGAGCTCTACACGGATGGCGGTGGAGGAGGGGGAAAGTGAGTGTAGAACAAACGACGCAACTGGAGCCAGTCCTCCTCCATGGCTCTCTGGGTACGCAACCAAGAAGCAACCTGCTGCTCAAGTGCCAAAAAGGCATGCAGCATAGTCTGGTGGTAAAGGTCGAGAGGGCTGCAAAGGAGAGTGGGTCTGACCCTGACACTGGCACGGCGGCGGCTGAGCTCTCTCAAGCTCCTGGATGCGCCGTGTGAGTGCCTCCTGCTGGACAACAATCGATATCAAAACGTCCTCAATAGTATACCCCATATGGAAAGAATGGTAAGGGTCGGTCGGTGTCATGGCAGGTGGTGATGACCAGAGAAACGGCTCACTGGTGGGATCAAAAGGTGCCACATGAAATGGAGAAACAGGGGGAAAAGTAGCAGACGGTGGTATAGCAGGAATAGATACCGGTACATGTCCAAAAGGGTGAGCCGAAGAACCCTCTCCAGGTCGCGCTGGAGGTGTAAATCGAGGAAATGAAAAGGAGGTATCAATGTGACGGGTATCAGTGATCTGAGGGGGAATAGGTGGAACCTCATCATCCGTAGGAATCCACCCACACTGGGCGTGCTCATCTCGTGGGTCAATCTGTGCCTCAAAAAGTGTACGATCAAACTGAACTGGCATAGGATCATGGTGAGGTGCAACAAGAGGGTCAACTGGTGCATCAGCGATAAGTGGGGGATCAGCATGATCAGCAGCAATAACATGGTCGCCCTCCAGTAGTGGTGCATCAGCAAGGTGATCATCAATGGGTAGGTCAGCAATGACAGGCTCAATAAACATGCCAGCATGAGCAGGGTCATGCTCAAGCACCGGGTCAGGAGCAGGGTCCAGTGGCTGCTCGGGCTCATCAAAGGCCATCTCAAAATCAAACTCAGGGTCGATGGGATCAACTGGGTCAACTGGGTCGACCGGATCCTCCATAGGCTGATCCATGGGTATAAATTCTATATCCTCATCTGGGTCGAATCCTGGGGGAAAGACAGGATTGGAATCCTCCACATCATCGTGGTCGAAAGCAAAACTAGGAATAGGGGCAACAGAGGATGCCTGGTCGGGATCTGATCCATGTGAGAAGTGCTGCGCACTCTGGGTGTGTGAAGGTGCGGAGGCCACAGACTCGAAAGAGTCTGGGACCGGAGAGTGAGCAGGTGACTCCTCAGCGGGAGCATCCGCGATCAACAAAAGATCTCCAGCAGCAAGAAGGGCCTCGCCCTGAACCTCATCCTCTAAGGGCTCGTCATCAAACAGATCGACGTCGTCGTCAGCGTCGGCGTCGAGGAGTAAATCGTAAGCAGGATATGAAGCAAGTGGTATGGGAGCAGGGATCTCCACTAACGGTAGGTCCCCGGCCAAAGGGCCATCAGCGAGCTCATCAGCACCATCAGGTAAGGCAAAGGGCTGAAAGTCGTCCTCGTCCGTGCTAGTAACGTCGGATGTGTGGACCTCGTGCTCTGAAGACTCTAGGTCATCTGATACTATAGGTCTAGGTCCTGTGGTGTCTGAGTCACCTGTGCCAGAGGTGTCCATGGTGTCTGTAACATAAACACAAACATGCACAACAGTCAATCATACAATCAATTAATCACATAAGTCACCAAGTAAGCAATCAAATAATTCTCCTAGTCCCACTAGCCTCCCAGCCTCTCAGACTGCTCTTCCTAGTCCCACTAGCCAATTCTCCTAGTCCCACTAGCCAATTCTCCTAGTCCCACTAGCCAACTACCTCGATCTCCCAGACCGAGCCTCGGCCTCCAAGACCGAGCCTATAAATAATAAATAAAATGTGCTTAACATTTGTTTATAAAAAGTTTTGGATCTGGACTTAAGTGGTATGCAGTAAAAATGTTTTCGTGAGAGCCCTAGTGATCATAGTCTAGACTCGAGAAGGAATCCTAGTTTGCTATGATCAGAGCTCTGATACCAAGCTGTCACACCCTGGCTTTGCGGAAGCGTGGTTAATTTGGTGTGACTTCTTAATACCATAGCTTAACCATAACAAAGCTATATGAAATAAAACCATGCAAGATCATCCATTCGATTAAGTTGTAAAAACCAAATACAATAACATTGTCTTAACGAAAACACATCCTAACGACATTGTTCAACAAACACAAACATCAACATGACATAAACACAGTTTAAGGACTGTGACTTGTCCAGGAAAGAGTCACATTCCCCAAACCCGGATGACCTCGTAACTAGTGCAGCAGGAAAACGTGTCATACCGCGCCAGATCCTTTAATTCCCTGAAATACATGTAAGTTGAAAAATCAACAATAATGTTGAGCGAGTTCATGTGTAAGTGAGTAAATAAACCTTTGTATGTATAAAAATCCTGGTATGTAGCAAATAAGGAAAAAAGAGATCACCAACGGTTTGCAAGGCCATTGATATGTGTGAAGTGCAAGTAGGAAGACTCAAACCTAGCAGATTTAGCGATGGGTACAAAGTCACCCCGAGGTCCGTTCTGTTTGGGCCTGGGGCTGGGCTCGCTACACCCAGAAAGATCTACCGCTTACGTCCCTTGGTCCTACAATGAGGATTAATGGTCTCCAGTTCCCGCCTACCCACTCACATGATCTAAGTATTAAACCTCCTTACGCTAACCATACCATGTATAAAGTACTCGTAATCATAGTAGCATGTATTTCACCCCCGTAGTTTAGAAAACTGAAAACAGTTAAGAGAAAAGGGGGACATGAACTCACAGTGGTGCGTCTCTACCAAGTATGCCTCCAAATTAAGCAGCTGTGTGACGACCTACACGTACTAACTCTATTAGACGGACGGCCGTGCCTTAGCTTTAAGGTTTAAGTTTTTGGGAAATAGTTAGGCAACTATTTCGTGTTTACATTCTGTATATACTTGGTAGTTATTTTCCTTCCCAAGGATGGGGGATTTAATACATGTGTGTTCGAAACATATTATTAAGTCTTACTTAAAATATATTTTATTTCTAACTCCCAAAATATAAATATTCTTCTCAAAAATATTATATTTTCTATTACATAATTTTCCCAAAATAATACCTTGACAAAAATACGCGTTAAGTCATATTTTCCCAAAATGCGTAAGTTACGTTTTAATGATCGAGAGGTAATAATAATTACCGGTGTAACTTATATATTTATCGTAGAGACGTTCGTATTATTTTGGATCCATTAACATTCGATAGTATTATTTTTACCCTAAAAATAATACTAGTATTTTCACAAAATAATCATAAGCACATATCAAGTGAAATATATACTAAATATATATTTATCAAGTTTTATTTTGTGAAATCCCACCTCCGATGTTTTGTAAATAAAGTCGTGGCGAAATCTATAATTTGAAAACAAGTCGAAAAGTATTTCTAACACTTATAGTGAAAGTAATTCTAAGTGTTAGGTTTATAGAAAAATTTCACCAGAGTTTCCTCTGTAACTGGAGGTGGCCACGCTTTTAAGCGTATCATTTTCTTTCATAAATCAAACCAACATTCTTTTCATTTAATCAAAACAATGTTCAAAACAACAAACTAGTAAATAAATATGTATATCGCATAAATTACATGAACTTGCGTTTTATCCAAGAACATAAAGTAAATTCCATTACTTTTAGTGGATCTTTATATAAATCAATCCGGTTTCGTAAAAACCCCGTTTTTAAAGAAATTCCATCTTTACAACTTCTCGTCATCTTTTTCAAAAATAGTTATTTTGTTGAAAGTGTGTGCTACACAAGTGTTTACACACTTGTGTGTTCTAAAAATCATTCGTGTTAGTGTAAGATCCGTCTTTAGAAAACATGATTTCTTTGATACTTGGTTTTTTGAAAATACCGCTTGTAGATATGTAGATCTACTAGTTTTAAATACTATTTCACAAGCAAAATCGCTTTTACACAAGTTCATGATTCGCGTGTGGTAGAGTTTCATCCTTTAACCCTTGTTACTTCCAAAACAACCTTATGTCATGATCCATGATCATGACCAACCCGGGTTAAATGACGATCCGAGCTACCACAACATAGATCGGGTCCAAATAATCGCACAAATCAATTACTACAAGTTTTACACAACATATGAGCTTTTAACCATCACTTTTAGTGTTTTTAGTAGACTTTTATGCTTCATCTTGTATGTTTGCGACTTTTAACCGTTACATATCATTTTAACCACTTTAAAATAGTTCGAGAGGGTGATTATAGCAACTTACTACTAGCTCGAGGCTAGGGAAGAATCTATGCGCAAAATGAGAGGATAAAAGCAATAGAGTGAGGTCCTTCGCCTTCCGATTGCACCAAGCTTCCTTATACGTGATCCTTAACGCTTGAATGATCTTGGAATGTGATGATCAAACTCGAAGAATGATGGATGGTGGTGGGGTGCTCTCGGCCGAGAACCAAAGAGAGAGGTGTGAAGTGGTGTTGAGAGTGATTAAGGTTATGTTGGTTTAAAGCTTGTTCTTATAGACAATCATCAAGATTATTACCCAAAGGATCATGTGTCCACTAGATATTAGACAAACATGAGTATTTTAATCAAGATTAGGACAAGAGTGGGGTCACATGGTGACCAATTCGGTTGGGGGGGGGGGGGGTAATCTAGTTAGGTTTCAACCAAACACTTAGTAATTAGTTAGTCAAGTGTGGATGTTAACTCGGTTATTAGTGTGTTGTGCTTTATTGCGGGTGTTAGGGTATTCAGGGACCCTAACTGGCTCAGAAAAGGATAAATAATGTTAATGAAAATATTTTCATGTTCCGGGTATAGTCCGGTTGTTCGGTTGGATAGTAATCCGTTAAAGCGTTAAACAAGCTTTAAAGTGTTGTTATAATTATTTTTAGTGACACAACTTATTCCTGACACATTGGAAAGTGTCTAGTAACATTTTTCTCATGTTTTGGCACTTTATTAGTTAGCTAAAAGCTGGATCGTTTATTAAAGTGCTGAATTTTGTGCTTAGAGCACGTTTTAGGCACATCCAGTCATTGTAACTTATTCCTAGAGACACAGTTCTACAACCCTTGTTTCCCTACACTCACCACTAGTGTAGTAAAATATTTCTGGCTCATACCGGCCTTAGAGGCAGTGTCTGCCTGACGCTGGCTTTATCAGCATGTTCAATAGGTTATCCGTTTATAGTGCTACTGTGCTTTTTGTGCATCATGTTTGTCACTAAGGTTCAGCATGTAAATAATGTAGTGACGGTAAGTAAAGTATGATGCAGGTATATGCATGTATCAGAAATCAAGTAGCAGTTCATCAGTAATTTCAAACAAGCACAGTAATTAAGCCGTAATTAATTATTAATTATGTCGTACGGATACCTGGTTTAGTGAGGGTTGTCACACTTTACACATTCAATACACAAAAAAATTATGAGATATCACAAAAACAGAAGCTATACACATGTGTACATCACATTAAAACAGAGGAAAATCAGAATATACATGTTTACTTCGCATTAAAAACAGAGCAAACTCAAAAAATTGAATAAAAAAAAACTCAGCAACTAATACTTTGCATAATTCACAAGTGTACATCAACAACTTTACACATTTAATAAACAAAAAATATGAGACATCACAAAAACAGACACTATACAGAATACACATGTGTACATCGCATTAAAAACATAGCAAAATCATAATACACATGTGTACATCGCATTAAAAACAGAGCAAAATAAAAAAATTGAACTCCAAAAAACCTAAATCAAAACCCTAATAGTCCAGCAGATCAGTAAAACAAAAAAAATTACGAATTTTGGAGTTACTTACTTTACGTCGGTGATCGATTCGGATCTAGAAACATCCTACTGATTTTCCGTTCAGTCCCCTGTTTTTCCGTTCCGGCGAAGATCCACTGATTTTCCGTCAGTGATCGATTCGGATGTGAAAAACAAAATCATCCCATTGATTTTCCATTCAGTCCCCTGTTTTTGCTAAAGACAAAATAACTTCCTAAACAGAAACGGTAACGATACTAAAAACGCAGCAATTACAAGCCCTAACTGAGTTTTCGAAAGAAGCGGAGGACGATGAATGTTACTAATTGTTAGTTTCGTCTTCGATTGGATAAACTGTTTTTGCTCCGGTTGTCGATTCCCTGGTGCGGCGTTGTTGTTGCCGCTGTTGACCGCCACGCGCCGCCATGACCGTCGTCGACCACCACCATGGCCGACGGTCCTCTCTTTCTCTCTCCTTATGACCCTCTCTCTAGATCTGCACACTGTGTTTGTTTGTGTGTTTGGTGATTTGTGTGATTAGATTTTAATATAATGGAAATAATTTAGGTTTTTTTTTTTTGAATTATTTTGATTGTGTAATTACGGATATACCCTTTTTTATTTAATTAAATGGAAAAAAATAACCAAATAATTACCATCATGGCACTCATTTAAATCTCAATATCATAAAAATCAAGGGCCCAGATCAGTTCACACAGTTCACTTTGGAGGAGTTGTTCACATTTGAACCTAATCCTATATATATATATATATATATATATATATATATATATATATATATATATATATATATATATATATATATAGGGGAAGGTTCATTGGGAAATATTAAAAAATGGGGAACAACGGGGAACCGACTCAAACAAACTCCGATTAGACTCATTCCAGCGGCGTTGGAACTGGCTCGTCGAACCCTAACTAAGATCTCTTAACCCTAAACCCTAAATCCTAACTCCTAAACTCTAAACCCTAAAGCTAAAAAAATAAGGCTAAAACCTAAGCTAAACCGTAAAATCTAAACGATAAAGCCTAAAAGTAAAACCCTAAAGGCTAAACCTAAAGCTAAACCCTAAAGCTAAACCCTAAAGCTAAACCCTAAACCCTAAAGCTAAACCCTAAAGTTAAACCCTAAAAGCCAAACCCTAATATATTTAGGGTTTAGGGGTTATGGTTTAGGGTTAAGAGATCCTAGTTAGGGTTCGACGAGCCGGTTCCAACGCCGCTATAATGAGTTCAATCAGAGTTCGTTTGAGTCGGTTCCTCACTGTTCCCCACTTTTTTAGTGTTCCCCAATGAACCTCATATATATATAATATGAATATGGCTTGATCATTGCAGTGTAATGCTGTAACGTATTTTAGACAATCGTGTAAAGTCGTAAAAGTAATTTAGAAATTAACATAGTTATACATAGATAAAAAAAATACTACAATAATGTGTGACGCTATGGTCTAAAGTCGTAAAAGCAATTCAAATAAAATGAGACGTCAAGTTATTAAGTAGAAAAAGTTGACGGATCAAAGTTGTCAATTAACAAAAGTTAGAAGTGAATGTATAACTTACTTTATTTGCAAGTGTGAAATGAAAAAAGTTAAAAGTATAAGGGATTAGAAAGTAAAAGTATTGGAGTTAGAATTATAATATATGAAAATTGAAATGAGATAAATGTTTATGGGCTAAATGTGTATTTTTGTAAAAATTAAGGACTTAAAAAACAAAAGTCCACTGACTTTGTATTTTAAGACGTTATGGAATATAATAACAATTTGGGGTTTCTTATATTATTGTTTTTTAAAGGTCTACAAATTTTGTTCGCCACATGCCTTTTTTGTTTTTTTTTTCTTTGGACCAGCAATAATAAAGTATATGGATTGGGAAAAAAAGCACCTCTAGCCTGAGTTACAAAGCTAAACAAACACACGTACGTAACCAAATTACACTATTTCCGATCCAACAAACTTTGCTCTACTTTTGATCGATTAGTGGGAAGGCCCGCGCGCTGCCACGGATATTTATGATTTTTTGCCGCACGTTTCCCAACGAGTTCACATAGTTTATTTTTTAAATCATTTTCTTTTTCTTTAGACAAAGATAAATTAAAATAAATAAGGGGCTAGTGGTTTGAGTCATGACCACACCCTTAGGATAATGGTTTTGGATGGTGGATTAGAGGTGAGTTACGTGGCACTAACGTGAAGGGTCATGGTGGTCATGAGGGTCATGGTGGTCATGAGGGTCATGTTTTTTTTTACATAACTATACACATTTCTTAAATTTACATTTAATATTTCGAGTAAACGACATATTCATTTACCCTATTTGTTCTTCCAGCTAACAGCCCAAATGGCCTAAATCCATATACAAAAAAAAAGGAAAAAAACATCTGGGCAAACAGGTTCAATCACTTTTCTTCTTCAACACCTCATGAGCATGCTATTCTAGTTTATAGGCATGTTTGACCCGAATCACAACTTCACCAAATAGCAAGCGGTCCGGAGTGACTGCACAGAAGCCACTTCATTCTTGTATACTAAAACCAAAAAAAAAAAAAAAAAAAAAACATGAACCCATCAGATATCTTTTATAACAAAATCATACAAAATAAAATTAATTCAATCCGAATAACAAAAAGTTATACTTGAAACAATGGCAATTGGCTTTTTCCCGCTTCGGATGACTTCAAATTTAACATGATCTCATTTCTTTAAGCCATTTGCAATACATAATTCCTTCAATCCTGTATGAATGTAGTAGAATCTGCCCAAATGGTTGCTTATGTCAACGTGCCAATAAAGTAAGGATGATGAATATGATCAGGAATTGGATCCTTCTCTTTTGGGGTCTTCTTCAGTGCTACAAATTCATGAGTAGATTCATTAGTTCTTGATACAAACTCAAATCTTAAATATTATTTATATAAATGTTACTATTGAATTTGGCAAAATCCACTTACCATTGGTGTCATTTTCACATTTCCTAGATGGTCTTGTAACTTGAGTATATGGATATTCCCATTCGCAAAACGAAGGGTCGAAAACCATGGTATCAAAAACCATATTTCCTTCATGCTTAAAAACAACAATGTCATATTCTTGCACACCGTTTTCTTTCACAAATATATCCCAACCTTTGCCAAACACCCAATCTATAACCTTCACCGACCATTTTTGAGACCCTCGTTTCAAAATGGCTGTTTTGTTGCTACTTCTCCCTTTTATATATTTTATGATTGATTCAGGTATTGACTGCAAATAACCAATGTGTGGCTGCATTTAGCTCTCATAACAAACGACAGGAAAATGAGAGTTAGTGAAACTTACTTGATAACAATCCGAACAAAAGAACCTGCAAGAAGGACCCATTTGGTGCTTTAAGCCGAACAAGGCTTGGATCATCGGATTTTCTAATAATCTCGAAAACACCTGATATTTTATAATCTGTTGCAATAGCGACCAACTTGATTCCGGTTGAGCCAAGTCCTAGAAATTGCTTGTTAAACACCCGCATGTGAAAACTGGTCTCATTGATCCTCCACAACTGTACCAAATTACATTAGAAAAAAAAACAAAACACATTCACAACTTACAAGTAGATTCATAAAATTTGGCAACCACATTTTACTCGCTAAAGCATTTAATGAAATTACCCTAAAAGTTTCCCAGCCAGAAGCCGATGAACGGTTTGCAACGATGATTGTACCTCCGCCGTGCTCTGCAGCAAGGAATTTCCCGATCGTTTTTTATTTAAACTGAAGTACAGCTCCATCCTGGTAATGATCAATCCATAAGTTAATTTTTTAACCAATTTCATAATCAAGTGACAAGAATCAGCACAAAAATCAAGTTTTTGCGTCTGTTGAACCTGTTTCCACTGTGAAAACAAAACTCTAATGCAGCCAAGTCACAACCGTCTTCCGCTAACTTCCGCCCGTCAGCATCAACCAATCTCTAACGTCAAATGTGATTCGTCTCGTTTCGTCATGAGGTTATGCCTACCCACATTGAACTTTCCGGCTTTTAATTCTTTATTACTGTTATTTTTTAGTGTCGCCATGACGCCATCAACGTTTCCTCCTTAACCCACGGTTGCCTTTTGCTCTTAATTCAGCACCACTGCACCGTTACCATCTTTAAACAAAGGTATAAATATATATTCTAAAGAAAAAAATTAACATATTTACCTCAGTGAGTGTACGGAACCCGGTTGAGCAGACTTGACTTGGTTTTGTCAACTGTTTAGTTTGACACTTCCACGGAACCGGATAGTCCGAGCCGAGCCACTTGCTCACTGCGACCTCGCTGGCGGTTTCCATTTCTGCACCAGGTATAAATTTGAAAGCTCCGATACAAAATGAGCTACAATTATTAAACCAAACAAAAGGAACTCTAATTTTAAAACCACACAAAGCTTTCCATATCAGCAATCTAAAAAGGAAAAGAAAGACTTACCTGCTGTTGATCATTTTCCTGTATTTAAGCCTTTGGCAGCCGGCTCCAATATCTTCTGAGGTAACTAAAATGATTTCAAAGCCTCGAGAGTTCAACTTTTCAAACTGAAAAAAAAAATATTTGGTACATAAGTTAAACAATAGCCTGCATCTTATCTGGGAATTTCAGTATGTATAAAGCTCGCTGGAAATGAAAATCTTTATTATTGCTTCCTAATATTTGTGTATGGTAGTAATGAAGAGAAAGGAAAATATTTTTGGAGCTACTCTAAAATCTGAAAGCCGAATGGGAATTTAATGTAAATTTACTTGAAAATACAGTATTAAATATCCTAAATTATATAAAAAAGATGCC
Source organism: Helianthus tuberosus (assembly GCA_030545235.1). NCBI lineage: Eukaryota > Viridiplantae > Streptophyta > Magnoliopsida > Asterales > Asteraceae > Helianthus > Helianthus tuberosus. Next base: position 26,458 of record JARYGA010027337.1, read on the forward strand.
ACACAATAATTAGCACGTTGACTAAATACGAAACGTTTCTACTTTTAAAACTTATGCCAGTGGTTTAAGAAAGCGCACCTAGGCGCAAGGCGCAACAAGGCTCGAGCCCTTTGCGCTTTTAGTAGCATAAGGCACGCTTTTATCAAAAAGCCCACCTGAGGCGATTTCTTGGCAACAAATTGACCCTGAGGCATGAGCCTCATGTATTTCCTATATGTTTGTGCAACAGGTTGTTGTACAATATGCTTTTCAGGTGGTACATGTATGTAATTTCCATATTAAAACATATATAAATCTTATTTGTCTCTAAATATTGGGTAAATGCTGCTAAAAACCTTTAGGAAATATCTAAAATTTATATAATTATTTGCGACTCATGTACGAAAAGTGGTGCACTTTTGGACTTGGCGCTTCGCGCCTTGGGTTACCGTGTCGCTTTTGTGTCCTTCTCGCTTTTTAAAACCAAGCTTTAGCGTGAGTTAAATTAGGTTAGATTGAACCACAATACTACTTGTTTAAAAGATTTGGACTTTGTGTGTTCGGTATGATTAATTTTTTTTTATTATTTCAATAGTTACTTAAATCGTCCATGATTGCCAAAATAAGTTTGAGGAAGCGGGGGATCGAGACGAGACCTGCAATCTGCCACACAACCAAAGCGTTCGTTCTCATACTCGCCCTTGTTTCCTTCAATAAGAACAAATGATCTGTCAATGCAACTCCATACATAGACGCAAATTACTAAAATTATGATCCTATAATCACACAAATATGACCTCCAAAACCCTAACTTCTTAACATTTTAGCAAAAAAAAAAAAAAAAAACACTTGGATGATATAAAAACAGTCTATAACCTAAAGCCAATTGATGAAACGTGCGACCAAAAGCTTACTGTAAATAAATACGAATTAGAGTAACTCACTGGAAACAAGAACAGAGGCAAATTCTGATCAGGAATTAGAGGATTGCTTCAACCATCAATCTGATGTGGGTTGGTGAACTGAAGAAGAAAATAAATACGCAAGTGAAGAGGTTAATAGTGGTTTAATGAGGCAAATTTAATACACTAATGAGATAAAAAAAAATACAATAATGTGTGATGCTATGGTCTAAAGTCGTAAAAGCAATTCAAATAAAATGAGACGTCAAGTTATTAAGTAGAAAAAGTTGGCGGATCAAAGTTGTCAATTAACAAAAGTTAGAAGTGAATGTATAACTTACTTTATTTGCAAGTGTTAAATGAAAAAAGTTAAAAGTATAAGGGATTAGAAAGTAAAAGTATTGGAGTTAGAATTATAATATATGAAAATTGAAATGAGATAAATGTTTATGGGTTAAATGTGTATTTTTGTAAAAATTAAGGACTTAAAAAACAAAAGTCCACCGACTTTGTATTTTAAGACGTTATGGAATATAATAACAATTTGGGGTTTCTTATATTATTGTTTTTTAAAGGTCTACAAATTTTGTTCGCCACATGCCTTTTTTGTTTTTGTTTTTTTTTTTGGACCAGCAATAATAAAGTATATGGATTGGGAAAAAAAAAGCACCTCTAGCCTGAGTTACAAAGCTAAACAAACACACGTACGTAACCAAATTACACTATTTCCAATCCAACAAACTTTGCTCTACTTTTGATCGATAGGAAAGCATGGGCTCTGAGCATTCTCATCCAATCCATCAAATTATACATACATTCTACTAAAAAACAACTTCTATATCAATATATTTTCACTAAAAACAAATATTTTTTCTCTCTCCTTTTCAATTAAATAATATTATCATTACATTTTTCTCTCTCCTTCACTCACAACCACTTTCAATATATATTAAAAAAATTATACTGGGTGAACAGTGTCCCCCTAAATATACAGATGAACAGTAACATTTTCTCTCTCCTCCACTCACAACCATTTTTTATACCCTTTATAATATAAAAACTACCTCTCACATATTTTGATGGTTTGGATGAGAATGCTCTAATGCCCTATTTTTTATCTATAGGACTTGGGAAGTAACATGCCCTTTTTGTTTATTATAATGTATTAATTGTTAATTTAAAAATTAAAAACCGTAGGAGTTGAAACTTGAAACTCTTAACGTTAGAAGATTAGGATTAGAAGTCGTTCTAAAAAATACTTTATGTACTATCCTCGTAATATAATAACGCTATAATTTTCCTGATGGCAAGACTATAATTTTGGCCTGGTGGCAAAATCGTAATTTTGACCTGGTGGCAAAATCGTAATTTTGACCTGATGGCAAAATCGTAATTTTAAGCTAGGGGTAAAATCGTAATTTGTACGGGGCAATGGGGAAGTTACAGGCAGCTGCCAGCACTATTCCCCCTCATGCACTTTAAATATATATAAAATAAAAAAAAAAAAAAACTTTATCCAAAAACAATACCAAGTCGGCATCACAAGAAGCTCAGCTTCGCCGCAAGAACCTCCTACTAATCAACAACCAAAATCCTTTTCTCCAACGACCTTGGCCAAACATGCAGCGGTATAAGGTAGCTTCAGCTAGGTCAAAAAAAGCTCACCTTTGTAAGCAAGAAGCATACATATGTGTTCAAGAGGCTGATGTGGACCGATTACTCGAATGACCAACTAGTATGTGAACCAAATGGAATATATGCGGAAGAATGGTTAAAAAATCCAGAACTAACAAAATAATCATCATAAAACTTTTTCATAATTTACTTTAATTTTATATAATTGTTGGATTTTATTATTTATATTAATCAAGTCTAGAGTATATGTTATGTTGACTGCAATTAATTTTTCGATTATGTTTTCTATTAAGCAGGGGCGGATCTAAACAAGGGGTAATGCCCGCTACCCCTTGGCGCTCCGGCGGTAGTATAAAATTAGTGTAAATTTTGGAAAAATTTGATGTTTTTTCTATTTCGTTACCGCTTATTTATAAAACGTTACCGCTTGGCGCGAATCCTAGATCCGCCACTGCTATTAAGAGTATAGTTAATTACCGAATTTAATTAGAGGTCACTAGAAAGGGTTACTAGGATAGCATATAAATAGAATTTGTAATGTTTAAAGGAACTTTTGATATTGGTAATAAAATTTCACCTAATTGGGTTTTCTTTAAGCATTTGGTAGAACGTATCTAGCCTTTTATCGGATACTTTTCGCGTATGGCGGAGTTTGGGCTCGTTGGTGTGTTAGCGTTCTGATTGCACATTGGAATCAATCTCCTCATTCTTATGATGAAGATCGTGGCCGGGTTGATGCTTGGTGGATTGTGTATATGATATTTATATTAAGGCAAACAAACTCGATACAATCGTTAAAGAACTATGTGCCATGATCGTAGATGGCGGGAATGTCCACAAAAAAAATATAAGGATGGTTACCCTAATGCTAAGGGAGGCGTTAGCAACACTATTCACAAGGATGATGATGTGCTACATCAAGATATAGAGGTTGACAACAATCATAGAGAAACTCCAAACACAATTTTGGACGTGATAGAAGACACTAGTATGATGGTGAGTCTAGAAATAAAGCAACCAAATGATGAAGAAAATGAAAACAAAGAAGTTAGATACATCACGTGTGGCCCTTGGATGGGTATTGAAAAATCAAGAAAATTAATAAGTGATAGATGAAAATGCGAAACTGAAGGTGACGATCAAGAAACATATGGAAACCGAAAAACAAAACAAGCCCTCAACAGGTGGTAAGCAGTAACACCACACATGTTAAGGGGCAGAATTTTGTGTTTAGCAGGGTAGGGTTTGCCATTCAGAAGGGGGTAGCGGCGCAGCTTGTTGCTCGTCTACCTGCCATTAGTTTGTAATTTCTGTTTATAGGGTATGTAAAGTATTATGATAATAATCCAAAGTGGACAGCAAATTTGGTTTCAAAAAAAAAAAAAAAAAAAAAAAAAAAAAAGTCATTATCTAAAACTTTCTATTCCAAGAACTCGAGGATAAGTTCTTTTCAAGTGAGGAAGAATGATGGCGACTAATAACTCAAAATCTCAAATGACTAACTCTTATGTGAACCAATGGGAATGCGGGAGAATGGATAAAAAAAGATCCATAAGTCACGAAATAATCATCATAAAAGTTTTTTCATACTTTATTTTAATTTTTTATTATTGGTTTATATCATTTTTATTAATCAAGTCTATAATATAGGTTATGTTGACCGCAACTGACGTTTTGGTTAAGTTTTCTATTAAGAGTCTAATCAGTATTTTGGTTACTTTGACCAAATTTAATTAGGGGTTATTAGAATAGGCCCAATTGTAACATTTAGAACAATTTTTAATCTTTTAATAAACTATTTCTAGGCATTTAGTAGAACAATTTTTAATCTTTTAATAAACTATCTCTAAACATTTACTAGAACATATCTAGAAAGTTTATCGCTTCCATTATGTGTCAAAAGCCCACCTACACACTAAAAAAAAACCTCTCTTTTGCTATGTTTGTTGCTTCTGGTTATTCGGCCTATGCGAGAATATTCAATGCATCGACCTCGTATTGGCCCCTCCTCACTTGAAAAGAACTCAACCATGGGTTGGCGTGTTGAACCTAACAGGGACCAAAAATTATACACAAACCTAAATTTGTGTTAGACAAAGGAACACAAACATGATTGCAACTAAGTTGCCAAGCCAAGCAGAAATGTAAAAGAAAACGTAAAGGCAACTTCTAATATAGATCACGGTGACGTAAGTGTGTCATCAAAACACCACAACGCTTCCATTGTCCATGCCACCGACGCATGTGCAAGTGCCCGGCACCATTAAGGGACCACTTGTTTCCTATTGGGCTAAGAAAACAATGTCATCAAAAGGCTCTCATTTATACACCACTTCAACTTTCTACATAACTCCTATGACCTCCTTTGTTGAACAATTTCCCACTTATTTCCTTCAAAAATTTTACAGATTTGGACATTACAAACCATAACTTTAAGCATCAATATTGTCATTCATTACTCACGTCCTATGACCTCCTTTGTTGAACAACTTCACACTTATTTCCTTCAAATTTTTACAGTTTTGGACATTACAAACCACAACTTTAAGCATCAATATTGTCATTCATTTTTTCTTCATTTTGTACTCAGTATGATTAGTTATGAAGGTTTCACATAGTAGAACGCAAACCGACTAAACAATACTTATATTATTGTCACCATCTGAAACCTGGGGCACAACGTGTTTTTTTTAATGGTACTGCTTACTTACTCCTAATTTACACCAAAATTAATCCTAAACTACTCCTTGCTTGGGATTGAACCCAAGACCTCTCATTAAGAGACAAGAGTCTCTACCAAATGGGGTAGCCCCACATTGCCGTGTTTGATTTACACATTTCATCACCTAGAACAAATGCCACACTTAACACGAAGCAAGACTAAGTATAATCTTAATAACCAGATTTTGCATATGTTAATGAACGATTCTAAATAAATCTGATAGAATATGAAATTCTGATTTGATTGAAACAAGAATAAACAAGATAGATAAACCAATTCGAGAAGGATTAGGTCTCCAAATGCAAGGTTTAAGAACCCTAATTTTTATAGAATAAACATCGACATCCAGAAAGATGACCTAATCTCCCTATTTAACATAAAAGAAACAGAAGTTAATTAACTGCTAGAAAACCACTTTGGAAACTATTCCCGTTATTTTGTTTAAATTAATTGAATATGCAGTTGGTCTAGTTCTGGGCTTGGATTTGGGTCGGGTTCTAGGTTGTTTGGTACTGGGTATGTATCAATACTACCCACCCGGAGACACGACTTGTCCTCAAGTCGAAACACGGGAAACTGTTCTTCCAGGCGATCGTAAATTTTCCAAGTCTTTTCCTCTAAAGGGCGGTTGCCCCAGTAACGAAGTAGCTCCTGAATAGGATGTCTTGCGTCTGAGACCAAGCGGTAGGCGAGGACTGTACCAGGTTGGAGGTCCAGTTTTGCCAATTTTTTTGGCGATACAGTTGAATCCCTACAAAAATAATATCACTAGCATCCAAGGACACATTAGTCTGCTTTAATGCAGCCTGTTTTTTCATGTTTTTAATAAATAACTTAATGAAAACATCAATGTTAATTGCTGATTCTGCATCCTCCGTTTCCTTGTTGGTGCCAAGTGGCTCGTCTTGTCCTTCAGAGGTTTCCAGCAGGTTGAATGTACCCATTCTGAACCTATGATCAGCAGCTCGTCTTTTGAGAAACCGAGTTTGGTTCTCTATTTCTGTAGTATGAGGAAATTGGCGCTGGGGTGTAGGGTTTTGGGTAACAGACTGGAAGGCATTTTTAGCATAGGCTGAGATAGGTTTTGGGCTTGGGCTACATGTAAAACTACTAGTGGGCTTAGATGAATAGGTCTTGGACTCATCTAGGGTATTGGCAGCATTATACACGATTCCAATTTCCTGGATGCGCAATTCAGCCTTCAATTCTTCTTTCAGACTATCTTGCTCTTCATCAGTTGGCATCTCTTTTATGCTATTCTCCACCGTAATCTTCAAATCACTGGCTGATTCTTCACTGTTACGACCATCTCGGATTACCTGAGCCTTGATCTCTGCGATATCCTTCCGCATAGAGTCTATGCTGGCTGCAATTGATGCTAATTGAGAAGCAAGCACAACCTGATCGCAGGAACTGTACCGGGTATGCACCAGCTTCGAATTTCCCGGCAATGAAACCATTTGATAGAATCTAAAATGCAGATTTGATTGAAACAAGAACAAACAAGATAGATAATCCAATTTGAGAAGGAATAGGTCTCCAAATGCAAGGTTTAAGAACCCTAATTTTTATAGAATAAATATCGACATCCAGAAAGATGACCTAATCTCCCTATTTAACATAAAAGAAACAGAAGTTAATTAACTGCTAGAAAACCACTTTGGAAACTGTTCCCGCTATTTTGTTTAAATTAATTGAAGGAAAAATTACAAGTTTTGTCCTTTATCTTTATAGTACTTTACAGGCGGTGTCCTTTTTTTCAAATGTTAACAGGCGGTGTCCTTTATAGGGAATTTTGTTGCAAGTTTTGTCCTTTGAGCCTAACTCAGTTAGATTTTTTTTGTTAAATCTGATTACCCAATGGTATTTTAGTCTTTTTACTTATTTAAAGGACAAAACTTGTAATTTATTCTTTAAATATCTTGTAATTTATTCTTTAAAAAATATTTCAAAAAAAAATTATATACATATATATGTGTATAACAATGAACACAGATATTTATCCCCCCTCCCCCTCTCTCTCCCTCCACCAGTTCACCTACCACCACCACCATATGTTGCCACCACCACCACCACCGTCTTCATCAACACCACCATATGCCGCCGCCACCACCATCTTCGCCACCACCTCCTCAATTCATCCCCAAATCTCCTCAATACATGTGTGTCATACCGATTAGCAAAACATGCATATCCAAACACCAATCTGAACCCTAACAACAACTTCACAAACCCTAGATTCAACCCTAAACCGCCATGGATCTCATAAAACAAGAGCTTCTAAAGAAACGGCAAGCACTATCGGAGGAAACCAGGGGCTGGAAAGTCTTCAAACGGATCCAAAAGCTTCGGGAAGAAGAAAATCGAGAGGCAGAAGCCAAACGCCTCCGTCAAAATCAAATCCAAAACGACTCAAACTCGTTAGATCCGAACACATCAAACACTAACTAAAACATCGATTCATCAAAATCAAAACCCGAATCCGCTGTTTCGTCTTCAAAAGCTCCGATAACCGATGAACCGGAAATGGATTCGTTGAAATTAACGAAACAAGAGGTTATTCGCCGGTTACGGTTGCTGAACCAACTGGTTACGTTGTTTGGAGAGAGTGATGATGACCGGTTACGGTTTTTGAAACACCCAGTTACATTCTTGGGTTTGTTTTTCATATTTCCCTTGAAATTTGGTTAAATTGATAAGAAATTGAAGTGGGTGTTGTTCAAGTTTTGATTTTTCGTTGTGGGATTTTGTGTTTTTGTTTGTTTTTATAGAATGAAAAGGTGTTCAGTGTGAAAATTTGTTGTTTGTGTTTGGTTTAATGGTGTGACTGCAGAGAATCAAACTTGAAGGGTTTTTAATAATTCATATAAGTTACTGGGTTTGTATTATGCAATTTTTATTTTTTTTATTTTTAAATTAAATAGGTGAAATTACAATAGTACCCTCATGTGGAGGTCTGTGGTACACAGGGGCGGCGGCAGATGACTGTGGTGGGAGGTGGTGGTGGATGACGGTTGAGAAGGGTGGCGGATGGTGGGAGGTGGGAGATGGTGGTGGTAGATAAAGGTGAGAGAGAAAGAGAGAGAGAACTGTGTGTTTTTGTAGAGAGAGATATTCTAATATTTATAAATTAAAGAATAAATTACAAGTTTTGTCCTTTAAATAGGTAAAAAGACTAAAATACCCTTGGGTAATCAAATTTAACAAAAAAATCTAACTGGGTTAGGCTTAAAGGACAAAACTTGCAACAAAATTCCCTATAAAGGACACCGCCAGTCAACATTTGAAAAAAAGGACACCGCCTGTAAAGTACTATAAAGATAAAGGACAAAACTTGTAATTTTTCCTTAATTGAATATGCAGCTTCTGGGCTTGGATTTGGGTCAGGTTCTAGGCTGTTTGGTACTGGGTATGTATCAAAATAAAAGTTCTTACTTTATTCGAATGTATTAAGATTTTGATCTCTTTAGGATAGACGGCCCACAACTGCATGTCATACCTGACACAAACACTTTGCACTGCGCGATTCACCATTACATGTTGTCGCTCTACATCTCCTCTCTCAACAACCCTCTCTCTACTCGATTACCACTTCTCTGTATATTTCTCTCATTTTTTTTAGCCAATGGCGAGGTTTAATGCCAAAAAGATCATATTTATATATAACAATTTGAATGGTTATATACCTAATCACACAAAATGTGGCTGCCAAACTAATACCATTTCATACTTTCAAATTATCCCTTCAAGCTCACTTATATATATAGCAATAATGATCTCACGAGTTTCACTCTAGCATATCTGGTCTCTGGGTGTTAGATGTATCTCAAGAGCCAATGATGGCCAGTCAGAGGTGGCAAGGTTTACCCACTTAAGTTGGGTTCCTGCCCGGGAGGTATCGAGTTCCATTCCAAGCAAAGGGGGCAACTCTGGATATCACTTGAAAAATGGTGAGTGTTATGACCCATATGGGAGAGGCACAGTGGGATTCGAGCGTGGGCTTTGGGGGTTTCCAGTGCTTGGCTTTGCCAGTTGATCTTGCTATCCAAAAGGAATATATGCATCTCAAGAATATAACCTCTACTAGCAATGGAAAGGGGAAAAAG